>JBCEWC010010022.1:0-18104 GCA_038996855.1 Solanum aculeatissimum
GATAATAGATAGTAATTAGTAAAGAGAATTGAGAATTTGAGAGAATTGAGATTTGAGAGAATATTGATGAAAAAATAAGTAAAGGGGTGGGGGTATTTATAGTTGAAAATTAGGGGGTTATTTTAAAAAAAAATTGAAAGAAGCCGTTGAACGACTCTTTCAATTCTGATTTATGCCATTTTGGCCGTTGGGCGCCCCATACCCCAACGGTCCAATGATATAAGATTAATTTTTTTTAAAAATTAAACTGGTAATTATCGGACCGGTAATTACCGACAACTACTGCCCCTCCCTTCCCATTACCCCTACCGGTCCCCCCTACTCAGTCTGTACTCGGGACTCTACCGGACTGGCACCGAAACTGGTATTTTACCGGGAAGGAACTGGGCTGGTACCGGTAGGTCCCGGTTCCGTTTCCACTACATGCCAGGTAGATCCCAAGTCACCCTAAACAGGGGAAACAAAACAAGTCATCCCACCATGGGAGAAATCTCATGTTGGCATATGGTTTGACAAAAAGTAGTATGGACCCTTGTAGATAGTCCACCCCAACTCCAATCCCTCGGTGCTAAGTCTCATCCCACGAGAATACATATACATATACAAGCTTTCAAATGGAGGTTCAATACTTTGAATCAATGCTAATGCAAAATTGCGCTAAAAAGCCAAATCATTATTCAAGTCTTTCCATAATTAGGTTCAAATGCCAAACAAGTGTCCAAGTACCAAATCCAAGATCAATGCATAAGAGTAGCTCTTTCTAACAAGTACAAGATGGTGAATATGCTCATAAAGCCAAGTCAAGACAAGATGTGATCACATTCTAGTCATATCATATTTCTTACCAAGATCAAGTCAAGTCAAGTCAAGTGGGTCAAAGTCCATATCAAGAGTTTCATCAAGTCAAGTCTCCATGCTCATAAATGCAAATGCATGAATGATCAATGAAAAACATGGGTAATTGATATCAACATTTAAATCTTCATAATAAAATAGATTCATAATTAAATCATAAGAAAATCAACAATTAAAATCATAATTAATACTACCCATGCTTGAATTGAAGACTTTAAAGGGACATGCATATTTTAAACTTCATAAATCCGATGGAATTCAACAAATTAGGGCTTAATTCACCTTAAAATCAATAATTAAATGCATCCCACACTTCAATTTAATCAAAACAACAATAGATTTAAAGACCCATTTGCAAGGTGATCTTAATTTCATAAAAAATGAATAAGAAGAGTTTTGGATCTTCATGGTTGAAAGGGGAACCATGAATAAATCCCACATACCTTGATAACTAAGAAGTACAAGAAGAATTTGATGAAGAATTGAGACTTCCCTTGATTTCCAAGCCTAGTCCTCAATGGAGCTTGAGAGTAATTGAATGAAATTGAAGGGATTTGAATTGAATGAGAGTGAAAAGGACTAAATAAGAAGTTTAGGAAGGCTTAAAAATGCTGAAACAACCTTAGGAATAGTAAAATATTATAATTAAACCATTAATGAAATGAAAAAGAAAAACTGAAAACGTCACTGACGAAGTACACTACACGGACCATGTAGCGACTCACAGTCCGTGAGCCTGTCGTGAGGCCTCACTTGAAGACGAACATCAATCTAGCAACGGATAGGAAAATTTGAAACGTCACCCATATGGTCAACTACACAAACCGTGAGGGGCCATACGGTCCGTGAGCCTCTCCCGTGAAGCCACACTTGAAAACAATTTTTCCCCCGAAGATTCCATACTTAGAAAAATTCTCCTCTTGCAACCACACGGCCAGGCACATGAGCCGTGAGGCTCCACACGGGCCGTGAGGTGGTCCGTGGAGCCTCCCTTGGCTCAAATCCTTGGCTGCTGGCTGATACACCACACGGACACACTCACGGGTCTTGAGACTCCACATGGCCCGTGAACCCCACCTTCAAGTCAATGCAATTTCTAAAATGTTAACCTTATACATAGAATCGATCCATAGGCCAAGGCCATCACAAAACACTTTACCACACCTCGTGGGAGGTCACACGGCCTGCCTAACAGACCATGAGGCCACACACGGCCCGTGATCCCACCGTGAGATAGTGCCTTAGCCAATTCTCCTCTTCCCTTTTCTAGAATGCTTCCCGGTGTAAGCAGTCTCACTGTATGGGGCATAACTCCCACATTCGGACTACGAATTGAGTGAAACCAAGTGCGTTGGAAAGATAAATCAAAGAGATTTATTTGGATAGGTTATGGCCCACACAATTCATCCCGTACCAAGAGATATTACCATTTAAAGTCAGTACTCCCATGAGACGTCAAGCAAAACTTAACCAATGTGATTTCTTCCAAGACGGTCATGCAAGAGAGACTCAGAAAACTCATAAGCTAAACAAGATAGGTTCAAATCAGGCCTCAATCAAAATCACAAAGTTTGAAAATTTCTGAGTTGTTACATCATCTCCCCCTTGGGAATATTCATCCTCGAATGGGCTAGAACAAGGCTTGAAAGACTCGAATTAAACAAGAAACGTTTCAACATAAAACATAATGCATCCTTCATCATTTCAAAAGCCATTTAAAACTCATGTCAAAACATTATTCAATTCGTTTTTGTGCGTATGTATGCATGTAATGCCATGAACTCAAGAAAATAAAGAATTAGGACCATTCGGAAAGAAAGTTAGAACCTAGTACCTTTGGCTTGAGTAGATTGGAAAAGATAGGGGTATCACTTCATCATGTCCGACTCTACTTCCCATGTAGCACCCTCCACATGTTGATTCCTCCAAAACACTTTAACCGAAGCTACCTCCTTGTTGCGAAGTCATTTTACTTGTCTATCCAAGATTTCAACTAGTACTTCTTCATAAGTCAAGTTCTCCTCGACCGTAACATCCTTCAAAAGTACAATTGCCTTAGGATCACCAACCAACTTCTTCAACAACAAAACATGGAACACCGGGCGAATAAAACTCACATTCAAAGGCAACTCCACCCTATAAGCCACATTGCTAATCTGTTCAACGATCTCATATGGTTTGACATACCGAGGACACAATTTGCCCTTTTTTCCAAAACACATAATGCCCTTCATGGGTGATACCTTTACATAAACACAATCACCCACATAAAATTCGAGGTCCCTTATCTTAACATCTGAGTAAGACTTTTGGCGACTTTGAGCCGTTTTCAATCTTTTCCTAATCAACTTCACCTTTTCTATAGCTTCAACAACCAGGTCCGGGCCTAACAATGCCATCTCACCCAACTCAAACCATCCTACCGGGGACCAACACCTTCTACCATATAAAGCTTCAAATGGGGCCATACCAATACTAGAATGATAACTATTGTTGTAGGCAAACTCGATGAGCGGTAGATGATCATCCCAATTTCTCTTAAACTCGAACACACAAGTCTTTAACATATTCTCCAAAGTTTGAATCGTCCTCTTGGCTTGCCCATTGGTTTGGGGTTTGAAATTGGTACTCAATTTAATCTTAGTGCCAAGCCCTCTTTGAAATGGTCTCCAAAAGTGAGACATAAATTGGGTACCACGATCCGATATGATAGACCTCGGTATACCATGCAATCTCACTAATTCCCAGATATATAATTTAGCATAATCTTTGGCGTTATAAGTAGTTTTTACCGGTAAGAAGTAAGTCGACTTGGTCATTCGATCAACAATAACCCATATAGAGTCAAACTGTCTACGAGTACGGGGTAGCCCAACTACGAAGTCCATATTCACATCTTCCCACTTCCAAGTAGGAATCTCAATATCTTGGGTCAAACCACCGGGCCTTTGGTGTTCCACCTTCACTTGTTAGTAATTCGGACATCCTGACACAAACTTGGCTATGTCCTTCTTCATGCCATGCCACCAATACATCTCTCTCAAGTCCCAATGCATCTTAGTGGATTCCAGATGAACAATATATTGGGAATTATAAGCTTTACTCATGATAACCTCTCTAAGGCCGTCAACATTTGGGATACATAGTCGGTCTTGGTACTGTAGCACTCCATCTCCCCCTTGGGAGAAAACCTCCATTTTATTTTCGGCAACCAACTTCTTCAACTCGACCAAGGAAGGATCCAAGTCCTATTTTGCTTTTACATCAACAATCACGAAAGACTCATACCCGCTTTGAACAAGGAGGCCACCATCATTTGAGTCGGTCAACCTAACACCCAACCTAGCCAAACAGTGCACATCTCTTACCAATTCCTTCTTCCCTTCATCAACATACAACACACTACACATGGATAGCCTACTAAGGGCAACCGCCATAACTTTTGCCTTACCTGGGTGATATAAAATATTTATGTCATAATCCTTGAGTAGTTTCAACCATCTCCATTGCCTCAAGTTAAGGTTCCTTTGAGTGAACACGTATTGCAAACTCTTATGATCGGTGAAAACATCAATGTGAACCCCATACAAGTAATGTCTCCAAATCTATAAATCAAATACCACTGCCTCTAATTCAAGATCATGGGTCGGATAGTTTTATTCATGAACCTTCAATTATTGAGACGCATAAACTATCACCTTGCGATGCTGCATGAGCACACATCCCAACCTAATTCGAGAAGCATCACAATACACCATGTACCCCTCTAACCCATTTGGCAAAGTCAAGATAGGAGACGATGTAAGTCGGTCCTTCAAAGTCTAAAAACTCTTCTCGCACTCATTTGACCACACAAACGTAGCCTTCTTTTGAGTCTACTTAGTCAACGGGGACACAATGGAAGAAAATACCTCAAAAAATCTCTGATAATAACCGGCCAACCCAAGAAAACTCAGGATATCAGAAGGGGATGTCTAGGCCAATTCTTTTCAGCTTCGGTCTTCTTAGGATCAACCTTAATACCATCATTGGACATCACATGGCCAAGAAAATCAACTTCCCCTAACCAAAACCACATTTACTAAACTTGGGAAATAATTTCTTCTCTCTTTAGGTCTGAAGCACTAATCTCAAATGATCCATGTGTTCCTGCTCATTTTGGGAGTAAATCAGGATATCATCAATGAAGACAATTATAAAACTATCGAGGAATGGCTTGAATACCTGATTCATAAGATCTATAAATACTACCGAGGCATTGGTCAAACTAAATGACATTACCACAAATTCGAAATGCCCATACCGAGTTTGGAAAGTTATCTTTGGAATATCATACTCCCACACCTTCAATTGGTGGTAATCCGAATGAAGATCTATCTTAAAGAAGTGAGTGGCCCCTTGAAGTTGATCAAAGAAGTCATCTGTCTTGGGCAACGGGTACTTATTCTTGATGGTCACCTTATTCAACTACCGATAATCAATCTATCCTTCTTTCTCATAAACAATATAGGAGCACCCAAGGTGAAATACTCAGCCTGATAAAGCCTTTCTCTAACAAGTCCTTTAACTGGTCCTTCAACTTCTTTAGTTCAGCCGAAGCCATATGGTAAGGAGGAATAGAAATGGGTTGAGTATCCAGAAAGAGATCTATGCCGAAATATACCTCTCTTTCAGGAGGAATACCAGGCAAATCTTCGGGGAACACATAAAAAAACTAATTAACCACCGGGTCCGACTCAAGAGTAGGAGACTTAGTTTCTACATCTATGATCCTCACAATATGATAGATGTACCCCTTACAAATCATCCTCTGGGACTTGAGGTAGGAAATAAACTAATCCCTAACCACGGAATCACTACCCTTCCATTCTAAAACAGGTTTATTAGGAATCTAGAATTTGACTTGCCTAGTCCTACAATTGATCGAGGCATATGACGCATGCAACCAATCCATACTAAGAATAACATCAAAATCAAATATCTCAAGCTCTATAAGATCACCAGGAAAGGTTTTATGCAAGACTAAAATGAGACAGCCCTGATACACTTTTTGGGAAATGATAGACTCACCCATGGGAGTATACACCGAATAAGATTCCCTCAAATTTTCAGGACTCAATCCAAATTTAACAGCCAACAGAGGAGTCACAAAAGATAAATTTGCACCTGGATCAAGCAAAGCATAAGCATCAAAATCAAAGACTTTTAACATACCAGTCATGACATCAGGAGCATCATCCACCTCTTGTTGGGCATGAAGGGCAAAAAACCTATTGTTTTTGGGAGCACCACCAACTTGAGCCTTCAGTTGCCCCTGACCAACTGGAGTCGCATGATCCTTCTTCGAGTTCTTTGGACAATCAACAACTTTATGGTTTATACTTCCATGCCCAAAGCAAGTACCCAAAATCATCCTACACTCACCAAAATGATTCCCTCCACACTGGCCACAACGGGGAGGCCATGGTCCACCCCCAACTTGTGACTTAGGAGGAGGTACCCTAGAATTAGCAAACTTCATGTTTGAACCTTGGCGTTGATGGAATCGGCCATGTCCACCACCATTTCTAGAATTGGAGAACCCACCATCAAACTGGGCCCTATTACAGTCATTCACCCTCCTCTCCTTGAGTTTCTCTCCCTCAATCTATTCAGCATAAGTCATAAGCCTGGAGATGTCCATGTCCTGAATAAGCATAGCGGTTCAACATTCCTCCACCACTAAATCAAAGACCTCACAAATAAACTTGTGCATCCTTGCGCGGGGATCCGCCACTAGCGTGGGAGCATCCTTTGAGAGCTTGGTGAACTTGAGAGAATAGTTCCTCACAGACATGCTACCTTGTCTGAGGTTAATAGATTTGGTCATCTTGGCTTCTCGAAGTTCAAGAGGGAAGAAACGGTCCAGGAAAGCAAACTTGAACTCTTCCAAATCAACTTTAACATCAATGACCCTCTCAACCAACCACTGATTGTACCACACCTAGTCCACATCCTTCAACTGATAAGCAACCAACTCAGCCCTCTCTACAGAACTAATACCCATGACAGTCAACACTTTAGTGAGCTGATCAACAAATTCATGAGCATCCTCATCAGCTTTCAAACCAAAGAACTGCGGAGGATTCATCTGGGTGAAGTCTCTCACCCTAGAGGTTAGAGTGCTACCATTTGTGGGATCAGTTGGCCGGGCGTGATTAGTCACCACTTGGGCCAACATAGCAACTACATTAAAAAATTCAGCATGTGTCACTTGTTCCTCCATAGGCTCTCGAGGGGCCTATTCCTCATAGACCAGGGCCTGTCTTAGGAGGGGAGCTCTTCATGGAGGCATCTTCTCGAAGAGTGACAAACCCATAATTCATGAAAACTTAATGATCAGTTCATAGCACGACATAAGAAACACTAAAGTGAGACAATTACTAAAACATTACCATAGCCTCCCATTCATAGGTATGACACGTATCATACCCATGAATAAGACTCTACTTGATGTGGCATATTGGACTTCGAGGATCATTTACAAACATAGGGCTTTGATACCATCTTTGTCATGACCCAAATGTAGGGCCTAGATGTGACATCGTGAAAAAGAACACGAGAGTCCTCTATCAAACCATCCAAGCATCATCACACACATCATTGGTTCGAAAGTGCATAACAATATCAATAGCATATAATTCTAAGGGATTCTGGGACTTTGGACTCAAGCTATCGGGATGTCATCGAGAATGAGATTATCATGAATCACATAGCACATAACAATTACATTATAAGGGGCGAGTAAGTAGGACTCAAGCTATGGGGACAAAGAGGGGCTTGGAACTTTCCACATAGGCATATTCTTAGCCAACCAACCATAATTGCATAAACGTGATCATAACAAAGCATAAATAGTCAAAGCATCTCATATAAACACATAATACAGTGTACAATAGAGTCCAATATATCCAACAATGCCAACATAGAATAAGACGAGGCCACAACATATTTCAGGCTTACCCTCAATTCATAAGATAAAGTAAGACATAATAAAACATAAGGTAGAGAAAGGTGGGTTTTGCCCTTGAAGTATAGGGCTTACTACTAGCAACAAATTCAAAATCTCTATTAAGCGTCCAAAGGTGGATGAGTGTCATCTCCGGTCCCTAAATGGTTAGATCATGTAGACAAAGAGTATGGGTTAACACATAGAATGCACTAAGTAAGCAGGTATGCCATGCACATGAACATGAACCTATCACATAAACTAGATGACAAGGGATCGTGTATACATATAAAAGAAATATATAAGCAAGGAATAATATTGTATCAATATGCCATGAACTCCATGCTGCATGAATGTAAACCTACATATTCATAGCAGGGATGTGACCTCAACCGGTAATAAGAAAGACCAAGCGAGCTACTACTTGGCATTGGACTACTTGCCAGGTAGATACCAAGTCACCCTAAACAGGGGAAACCAAACAAGTCATCCCATCATGGGAGAAATCCCATGTTGGCACATGGTTTGACGGAAAGGAGTATCCCCTTGTAGATAGTCCACCCCGACTCCAATCCCTCGGTGTTAAGTCTCATCCCACAAGAATACATATACATATACAAGCTTTCAAATGGAGGTTCAATACTTTGAATCAATGCCAATGCAAAATTAGGCTTAAAAGCCAAATCATTATCAAGTCTTTCCATAATTAGGCTTAATGGCCAAACAAGAGTCCAAGTACCGAATCTAAGATCAATGCATAGGAGTAGCTCTTTCTAACAAGTACAAGATGGTGTAAACACCCAATATTCTCATAGAGCTAAGTCAAGACAAGATGTGATCACATTCTAGTCATATCCCATGTCTTACAAAGATCAAGTCAAGTCTAGTGGGTCAAAGCCAATATCAAGAGTTTTATCAAGTCAAGTCTCCATGCTCATGAATGCAAATACATGAATGATCAATGAATAACATAGATAATTGATATCAACATTTAAATCATCATAATAAAATAGATTCATAATTAAATCATAAGAAAATCAACAATTAAAATCATAATTAATACTACCCATGCTTGAATTGAAGACTTTAAAGGGACATGCATATTTGAACCTTCATACAGCCAATGGAATTCAACAAATTAGGGCTTAATTCACCTTAAAATCAATAATTAAATACAACCCATACTTCAATTTAATCAAAACAACAATAGATTTAAAGACCCATTTGCAAGGTGAGTTTAATTTCATAAAAGTGAAGAAGAAACGTTTTGGGTTTTAATGATTGAAAGGGGAATCATGAATCAATCCCACATACCTTGATAACTAAGAAGAACAAGAAGAATTTGATGAAGAATTGAGACTTCCTTTGATTTCCAAGCCTAGTCTTCAATGGAGCTTGAGAGTAATTGAATGAAATTTAAGGGATTTGAATTGAATGAGAGTGAAAAGGACTAAATTAGAAGTTTAGGAGGGCTTAAAAATGCTAAAACAACCTTAGGAATAGTAAAAAATTACAATTAAACTATTAATAAAATGAGAAAGAAAAACTGGAAACGTCAATAACGAAATACACTACACGGACCGTGTAGTGACTCACGGTCCGTGAGCCTTGCCGTGAGGCCTCACTTGAAGACGAGCATCAATCTAGCAATGGATAGAAAAATTTAAAACTTCACCCATATGGTCAACTACACGGACCGTGAAGGTACATATGGTCCGTGAACCTCTCCCGTGAAGCCACATTTGGAAATAACTTTGCCATCAAAGATTTCATACTTAGAAAAAGTCTCCTCTCGAAACCACACGGCCAGACACATGAGCCGTGAGGATCCACCCGGACCATGAGGTGGTCCGTGGGGCCTCTCTTAGCTCAGAGCCTTGGTTGCTGGCTGATACACCACACAAACATGCTCACGTATCATGAGACTCCACACTGCTCGTGAACCCCACCTTCAAGTCGACACGATTGCTGGAAAGTTAACCTTATACATTGAATCGATCCATAGGCCAAGAACATCCCAAAATACTTTACCACACCTCATAGGAGGTCACACGGCCTGCCTCATGGACCATGAGGCCACACACGGCCCGTGATCCTGACGTGAGGCGCCTTAGCTAATTTTCCTCTTCCCTTTTCCAGAATGCTTCTGGTGCAGACAGTCTCACTGTAAGGGCCATAACTCCCACATCTGGACTCTGAATTGAGTGAAACCAAGTGCGTTTGGAAGATAACTCAATGAGATATGTTCATTTAAAGTCAGTACTCCCATGAGATGTCAAGAAAAACTCAATCAGTGCGATTTCTTCCAAGATGGTCATGCAAGAGAGACTTGAAAAACTCATAAGCTAACCAAGATAGGTTCAAATTAGGCCTTAATCAATATCACAAAGTTAAAAACTTTCTGGGTTGTTACAACAATGTGTTGTTATAGTAGAGAAAATGAGGCTCCCGACGATGAATGACAGTCCTTCTCCTTGCATCCTCTAGGAGTATCTCATAACACAAGTAGTTGATAATAGCTTGTCGTCAATCAGCTTTATCAACCTCGGCCAAAATAACAAAATGCTCTATTTTGTATTCATCTTCATTTGGTGCTACAACCCATTTTTGACAGATAGTAACTTGTGTTTGCTCTGGGAGAGTTAGAGTCGAGGCTAAAGCAACCAAGGCATCAACTCTTTTATTTTCCTTCCTTTGCACATGTTGTAAAGTCACATCTCTGAGTCATCGTATCAACTTTTGGGCATAACAGTGATAGGGATGAAGTTTAGGCTTCTTGACCTCATAGCTTCCCAAAAGTTTTTTGATCACTAATTGACAGTCACCAAAGACTTGCAATTGTAATTGCTTCATGTAAACAACCATTTTGATTCCAATTATTAACGCTTGATACTCTGCGATATTATTGGAGAAACACTATTTCGAAGTAAAAGAGAATGGTAGGACCTCCCCTTGTGAAGTGATAAACTTTATTGTACTAGCTCCACCATGATGCGCAACCCCATCAAAGTACATTTTCCAAAGAGGTTGAATTTCAATGGCCAACACATCTTTATCGGAGAGCTTATTAGTCAATTCCCAATAGCCTGGTATAGGATGGTCTACAAGAAAGTCCACTTATACTTGTCCCTTCACTGCCTTCTGGGGATGTACACAATCTCAAATTATTGGAACTCAAGGTGCCACCGTGCTAGTCGATCACTAAGGACTAGTTTCGACATAACAAATTTGATGAGATTTGCTCTTAAAATAAAATGGACAATGTGAGCTTGAAAATAGTGCTTCATTTTTTGAATCGCAAAGACTTGCGCCAAACACAACTTTTTGATTGGTGAATAATTCAGCTCGTTTGGTGTCATCATCCTGCTCAAGTAATAAAGAGATTTTTCTTTGCCTTCACTATTTTCTTGAGCTAGTAAAGCTCCTACAGACCTTTTTTGTGTTGCAATGTAAAGTATCAATGACTTTCCAGGTATAAGAGCCGCTAGAACTGGAGGTTTTGCCAGATACACTTTGATAATTTCAAAGGCTTTGCTACATGTTTGATTCCACTTGAAAGGAACACCTTTATTCATGAGATGACTAAATGGCTGGCATGTTCTAACTAGATTTGAGATGAATCTCCTCAAGTAGGCTAACCTTACCTGAAGGGTTTTCAACTCATGAATGTTTCGAGGCTCGGACATCTTCAAAATTGCATAAACTTTGGTTTGATCGATCTCAATTCCTCGATGTTGCACAATGAATCCAAGAAACTTTCCAGAAGTAACCCTAAAGGTACATTTTTATGGATTCATCCTCAGTTGATATCTTATAAATAACTCAAACACTATCCCCAAGTCTTTCAAATGGTTGCTCCTCGTTTTTGACTTCACCACCAAGTCATCAACATAACACTCGACATTTTTGTGGAGTAAGTCATCAAATATATTTTGCATAGCCCTTTGATATGTGGCATCAATATTCTTTAAACCAAAAGGCATTACCTTGTAGCAATAAATACCTTTAGGTGTATGAAATGCTATGAGTTCTTCATCCTTTGGTGACATTCCGATTTAGTTATAGCCAAAAGAACTATCCATGAATGCCATTGCCTCATAAAAAGTCGTAGCATCAATCATTAGCTGTGGAATGGGTAGCGGGAACCCATCTTTAGTGCATGCATTATTGAGGTCCCTAAAGTTAACACAAACTAGAATTTGGCCATTCTTCTTCCTTATGGGGACAACACTCGAAATCCACGTAGGGTATTTAACTTCACGAATGAATCCTGCCTCAATGAGTTTGTTAATTTCTTTCTCAATCAATGGAACCATGTTTGACCTGAAACATCTTTGAGCCTGCTTGACAAGATGAGCTCCATACTTGACTGCCAATCGATTGACCACTATTTTGGGATTTTAGCTGAGCATTTATTTATAGCTCCAAGAGAAGACATTCTTATATTCTTTGAATATATTCATATAAGACATTTCTTCATCAACTTCTAGAAAAACACTCAAGTAAGTTGGCCTTGGATCTTGATCAATGCCAAGTTTAACTTCCTTTAAAGGATTTGTGGTAGTCTTCACTCCTTCTTCTAATTCTAGTGGGGCCTCTCTAATATCCTCCTCTTCTTGTGGATCATTGTCATTGATAGATATATTATAGCACCAGACAATACCTCCCAACTCTTCATTAATTTTTAGTTGACATAAGGCATTGTTGTTAATCTGAGTTGTAACATGACATGAGGAGTCTACTCTTTCTTTATCTCTCTCACGCTCATTAGTGTAAACCACAGTGTGAGCCTTTGCCTTTAGCACCTCTTTGCACGAAACTATGAGTTTCACTCATCGCATCATCCTAGAAGGAATTTTACTTTTGAAATCCTTTAGGATCATAGGTAAAGCAAGTGTCGTTACTCTTGGGCAACTTCTCTGATGCCTTATATTCTTCTTCTCCAATTGGCCCAACGTCTTGAACATAGAAGTTCTCCAAGAAAGTTGTCCAAGTCGATAAAAGACAGAAGGCCTTTTATTAGAAGATACACACTCATCTTCTACAGTGATATAGTTATATCTTTCCCTTTTTATGGAGAGGCGAACTGGTGGTGGTTAGATGTGGCCTAAGCCTTCATGTGTTTGCCTGGTTTTTCCTTTTAATGGAAGTTTCCCTAGCTTAGATGGCTTATTAGTTTTGTACCTAGCCTTTGCAAATAACTTGTAAGCATTTGGATCAAAGCCTTCTATATGTTTTATAAGGATTGACATATCTTGTGGATTTTGAGCCACAAAACTTCCCAACAACTTTGAAGACAAGTCTATTGCATCAATCCATTTGATAAGAAGAGTCAACCCTCCTTATACATCCTTTTGTATATCGTATGATTGGACCTTCTCTTTCTTAGCTTTCGAGACATAACAAAGTTTAGAGGTTGACTTTTGTTTGAGGGCATAGTTTTCCCTTTATTTGGACAAGAACTAGGCTCCCCGATATCAACTTTGACCCTTTCAACAGCCACATCCGTTGTCTCGCCTTTAAGCTTATTAGATTTTGTTGGTTTGATGCCCTTAAGCTTTGCCTCTTTTACAACATAACTCTACAAATAGAACTTTGCATCGGCAAAATATGACTCAACTTCAGTGAAAGAGTTATTGTCATCAATTATTTTTCTTTCAATGCCATTTTCGAGGTACTTTAAACATTGATAGTAAGAAGATGAGACAATTTTGTTCTCGTGCACCCAAGGCCTTCCAAGCAATATATTATATGAAGTCTTTGCATCAATCACATACATCCACATACTTGATTGCAAATTATCCATATGAATTTTCAGCTTAATAGAGCCTATAGATCTCTGCCCTCCTTGATTGAATCCTTGTATTAATAAACATCTTTCGCTAAGTTCTTTAGTTGTGATGCCAAGCTCTTTCAACGTGTGGATGGACAGAATGTTGACCCCAAATCTTTCATCTATCGAGATTTTATTTTTCTTCTTCTCTAGCACGTAACCCACCATATACAAAGAATGATTGTGTAGAGTTTCACCAAATAAAATATCATCATTTGTAAATGTGATCTTTGTATCACAAGCATGTACTTCTTGAGAAAGGGGTTCCATAGACTTTTCAGAAGATGAGGGGGATACTTCCGATGGGATTTCACCCATTGCTCTTTCCTTTTTAGTAGGAGACATCTTTGGTGAGATTTCACTTGTTGTTTCTTCTTTGTTAGCAAGGAACACATTTGATGAAGTTTAATTAATTGATTCTCCCTTGACAACACTGAAACATGATGCCTCAACATTGTCTTGAGCAACCTCCATACAAATCCAACTTGGTAAGAATTTCCCCAAAGTCACTGGACGTCACTATTTTTGGTAGTGATGTGCTTCTACCTTTGACCTCTTTAGATGTTTGACCAACTTCTGTAAGAATTTCCCCAAAGTCACTGGACGTCACTATTTTTGGTAGTGATGTGCTTCTACCTTTGACCTCTTTAGATGTTTAACCGACTTCTGCTTCTTTGATCGCCTCATTACCCTTTGTCTGATCGGTTTCTCAAATGATCCTTTCCATGGATTAGTCTTGTTGCGTCTCCACCCAGTCATGAGAATCAAACCTTAATTTTTTTCATGACCTGGAAGTGGGGCCTAGATGTGACATGGCGAAGGAGAACCCGAAAGTCCTCGATCAAGCCATCATAGCATTATTACTCATATCATCGGTTCGGAAGCTTGGAAAAGTAACCACATAGCATATATTTCTAGGGAGAACGAGACTTTGGACTTAAGCTATGGGGATGTTATCGGGAATGGAATGAACATGGATCACATAGCACATAACAAGTATTTCTAAGGGGCGGGTAAGTAGAACTCAAGCTATGGGGGCATACCGGGTTAGGGGACTTTCCACATAAGTACATTCCCAACATTCACAAGCCCAATATATAATCATAAGCATAATCAGAACATCATTTCCATAATCAAATCTCAATAGTCACAATATCTCAACAAAACATAATACAACGTGCAAGAGTTTAACATGTCCAACATAGCTTCTACATAAGATAGAATGGGACCTCGACATAATCTGGGCTCACCCTCAAGTCATAAAGTAAGGAAAATAAAATGATACAAGGAAGATAGAAAGTAGTTATTGCCCTTGAACAAAAGGGCTCACCACAAACAAATAGCTTCAAAGATGTCACTCGTCGACCAAGCAATATGACAAGGGGACAAGTGATTCGAAAGGAGTGCACATAGCCAAAATATAAGTATATCATAACAATATGCCATGACATAATGTATGAAATGCAACCTACGAATAATATTATAGCAGGGATGTGACCTCAACCGATAACGGAGGGAACCCGAGCGAGCTACCACTTGGATTCGGACTACTTGCCAGGTAGATCCCTAGTCAACCCTAAAAAAGGGATACAAAACAAGTCAATCCCATCTTGGGAGATATCCCATGTTGGCACATGGTTTGACGGAAAGGAGTATGGACTCTTGGAGATAGTCCACCCCAACTCCAATCCCTCGGTACTAAGCCTCATCCCATGGAAATACATATATATATATACATGCAAGCCTTTCAAAATGGAGGGTTGACATTCTTTTCAAAACTATGCATCATTAGGCAAACCATGCCATTAGGCTAAAAGATAACAAGAATTTCCAAAACCATTTCCATATCAATGCAATAGGAGTAGGTCATCTACATAGCTTATCATATCAAGCCTTCATAACATATCAAGATAGTGCAAACATCCAGAATGCTCAAAGAGCCATAACAAGAGACTGTGTGATCACAAGCCTTAACATATCATATCATAACAAGGGGGCCATGCCCTTAACAAGAGTTTCATCATAACCACACTTCAATGCATATGCCATGAATGAGGAATCAAGTGCATGGGTAATGGAGGATTAAAACCTTAAACCATAATTCAATAGATAATTCAACATAATTCATGAGAAAATCCCAATTTCAAGCATAATGCAATTTACCCATGCACATTAAACCATTAAAGGGGCATGCACATTAGAACTTCAAGAGTTTCAATGCACTTCATGAAATTTCAACTTAAATCAACTTTAAATCACCTAATTTCTACAGCCCACAACTCAATTCAATTGAATACATCAAAATTTAAAGAACCCATAATTAAAGAAAGCTTAAATTCATAATTTAAAGAAAAGGGTTCTTGGATCTTCATGGATGACCGCAAATCCATGAATCAATCCTACATACCTTGAGATTATCCAAGAGAATTAGATGATTTTTCAAGAAAGATGATTTTTCTCAAATTTCTTCAAGCTTTCATCAATGGAGGTCAAGAGGATTGAGAGAATTTTGATGAGGTTTGAAGAGAGTTTTTTTTTAAAATTTTTAAGACCCTATGAAGGGTCAGGGGCTAAGCGACACCCCCAGGCTTTAACATAAATAATTATAGAAAGCATAAAAGTACATGGAGGGAGACATAGACCTTACCTCCTCCCTAAGGTGGTACTCTATGATATGGTTAAGAAGACTAGTCATGAGACCCTAAGAAAAGGAATCAATCCAAGAAAATCCTAAGAAAGGACTCCTCTCATTACAAAATTCTAGGAAAGCAATAAACAAGGGAGACTCTCCCCTTACAATTTGAATAAAAAAAGAACCTAATACTAATCCTAGTTCTATCCTGGTGGATGTGTCCCTAGATCAGTGAAAGGCCCTCTGTCTGTGAAGTGAGACTGCTAGGTTGGTTTCCTCATCCTCTTCAACTGCTTCCTCCTGAATGACACTATTAGCATCTTGTCCAACCTCAGGTGAGCTCTGCTATTTCTTGGCATAAGGTTGACATCCTGAAATACCTGAGGGCTTGTGATCTGCTGGCTGTATTTTGTAAGAGAGTCTGCTACATGATTTTCTTCTCTCAGAATGTGGCTGCACTTGAATTCCAGAATTTGAACTCTAGAGAGTTGAATTCTATCCAGCTCTCTCTGAATCTTCCAAGGGGGATTTGCTGTATGGTTTATCCATGAACACAGTGACTTAGCATCAACCTCCAGATGGACTTTAGTAGCTCCCATTTAGACACACCATTCTAATCCTATGGATGCTGCAAGAGCTTCTGCTTTTTGGTTAGTACCTTGGCCTAAGGGGTATGCAAAGGTAATGACAAGGTCTCCTTTGTTGTCTCTCAGTACTCCTCCTGCTCCAATATTACCTGGGTTGTTTAAGGCACTACCATCAGTGTTTACTTTGATCCACTGTCCTTCAGGTTTAAGCCATTGAACTAGAGTTATTGTAACCTCCTGATGATATTTCTCTACCAGGCTGGTAAGATATTTCCAGCCACTAGGCTAATCAATATATGAGAAGGCTGTCCTTAAAGTCATAGTCATGTCCCTTATCACCATGTATCTTACCCTGGCTGTGTTGGGGGCTGTACCATCATACTTGGCTGAACATCTGCTCTTCCACATATTCCAACATATGAAGATTGGAGTAGCTTGAATCATTATCTTGTGAGCTTCATTGTCGTGTTTATTTCCCCACCATTTCCTAATATTCATCCTTAGAGAACTCACATCCTGGTTAATGCCTATAGATCTTGCAAAGTAAGTACAAGTTTTCCTGGCAAAGTTCTCATTTAGTAGTATGTGATCAATAGTCTCTTCCCTTGAGTTAACACAACAATGATAGTTGGAGGGGTCATAACCAAAGCTGATTAATTTCTCATTGGTGGGCAGCTTTGTCCTAAATGCCCTCCATACCAGAAAAGAGCATTTGAAAGGGATAACTTTATACCAAATGAGTTTGTTGAAGTTATTCTGGTCCCTTTTCTCTCTTACCATGTCCCAAGCTGAGGATGTAGTGAACTCTCTATTAGGGTTGAGAATCCAAATTGGCTTGTCCAAGATGCCACTGTGAAGAGAGTTAGAATGAATAAAAGGGGATTAGGGTTTGATTTGGAGGCTTTATAAGACTTTAAAAAGGCTAAAAGGGGCATAGGATTAAATCAAATTATGAATTAACCATTAATAAAATGGATAGGATCACAGAAATAAGGCCTCACGAAAGGCTGCCCAGGGGTCGTCTACAGGTTCAAGGGCCGTGAACCTGTTCATGAGACCACACTTTGTCTCAGCTTTGGCTTGAAATCTTGGGGGACTTTCTGGACCAACTCACGGGGGGTCTCATGGATCGTTGTCACGACCCGAATAGGAGGCCTAGATGTGACATGGTGAAAGAGGACCCGAAGACCCTCGATCAAGCCATCATAG
>JBCEWC010010023.1:0-18103 GCA_038996855.1 Solanum aculeatissimum
TGGTCACACTATACTTGTCATATGCATTGCATGCCCGCATACTTAGTTCTTAATTGTTCTAACCCATATTCTTGTCTACATGTTCTAACCATGTAGGGACCGAGGGTGATATCTATATTCTACCGGATTACGCTTGAGATCTTGTTGAAGAATTGCTAGTGGTGGGCCCTTTTGTTCAAGGGCAATAGCCACCGTCTATCTACCTCTTTATTTTCATGTATTGGTTTTCTATTGACTTGAGGGTGAGCCTCAAACATGTCGATGCCCCGCTCATCTATGTAGAGACATTGTTGGACAAATCTTTACTCTTGTACGTTTGACTTGTATGTTGGATAATTGGATATGTAATATGATACTATTTCGTTTAATTTATGATCATGTCCTCTTGTCTTTATATTGATTTGCATGATGGGTATTATGAATGACTATGTGCTATGTGCAAGGATGCTTATCCCATTCCCGTATTTCCCCCATAGCTTGAGTTCCAAGTCTCCGAATCCCTAGAACTTACGTGCTATGCGTTTAGCTTTCGCGTTTCCGAACCGATGATATGTGTAATGATGCTATGATAGCTTGATCGAGGGTCTTCGAGTCCTCTTTTGCCATGTCACATCTAGGCCCCCTATCCGGGTCGTGATAGTTTCCCTTAAAGGTTATTGTTATTTGTTACATGAACTCATGTTATCCCATTCCCAGCAATTCCCCAATAGTTTGAGTCCCAAGTCCCTAATTCCCTAGAATTTATATGTTATGTGTTTATTTTCCGCGCTTTCGAACCGATGATGAGTGTAATGATGCTATGATGGCTTGATCAAGGACTTTCGAGTTCTCCTTCACCATATCACATCTAGGCCCCCTATCTGGGTCGTGATAGATACCAAGTTTGTAATGACCTGACGTAGGGGCCTAGTCATCACACGATGAATGGGATACCCAAAAGAATCCTATCTACGCCATCTCAAATATCTTTAGCATTCATAGTCATAAAACTTAAAGAAATATGGAATTTGAAATGGGGAAGGGTCTATGGGCATTTTATGACAACGTAGCAACATTACAAAAATTTGTAAGACCAACACATCTTTGTCTATAAAGCATACCAAATAACACATCCACAGATGGAACTGGTAATGGTTGACTTTCACCAAATAGAAAAGACTCCAATATTTAATAACATAGAAAGTAAAAGCCTCAAAGGGAAACATATATATCATCTCAAAAGAAAATACATGCTATAATTGAAAATGATAGAGTTCTGAACTAAGTGCTCACCATAACAAAAGTACTAGTCTTGAACGCCAAAAACTAGCCACGAGCTAGTGGAGGAGTACCTGTCCCTGTATGGTTAAATCATGCAGACAAAATATGCGTTAGTACATTGGAATATACTATGTATGTGAGATGCAATGCAAGCATAAAATTGTAATTCAATCATTCATAAGTAAGATATACATATAAGGTGGTAGAAATGCTTAGTATAAGCATGCGCATGAACAAGGAACATCACTTAATATGAATGAGAGTAAATGCATGAAAAATCATAAGTAATGAAATCATAAACTTGTGGGAGAAGACCTTAACCGACATATAAGACCATGTGAGCTACTACATGGAATCCAACATAACCCCCTACGTTGGCACAACAAGACCACTTGCCAGGTGGTACTCCTTCACTTTGCATGCATCTTAAATAACATAAATGGCCTATGTAGATCCATTAGTCTATCCTACAAGGGCTCTTATGGTGGCACATAGTTAATGAGACAAAGGGTTACTACTAAGGTTCCTTTACCGAACCCCACCTCAATGTCACATACAGTGCTAAGTCATCCCACTGAATCATTAAATCATATCTTTGTAAAAATGATGACACTTAGAATCATAAGTAGTAAATCATAAGAGCAGCTTGAACTTAGGGACTACCAAGTGATTATTGTCCTTTCATCTTGGGGATCTTCTTAATATCTTTTAGGGTAATTATCAACATACTTATATCTTTGACAAATCATAACTTCAAAACTCATCTTTAATGCCCTAATAATCTTCATAAATCATGCAATTCTTCACTTGAAACTATGTGGGCTAAGCTTTTATGATGGAACAATCATAAATCACAAAACCATGCATAAATTATGATAATATGCCCATTTAAGACATGTAAAATAGCCCACACTTTATCATTAACAAAATTCATCTTTGGGGTCATCATCAAAAACTTAAATACATGTAAAATACTTAATAAAATATCATAGGATATCATTGAGATCATTTGGTAACATAAAACATAACGAAATCATCATAAGCATACATGTTAACTTGAAGTAACTTATAGAAAAGGTAAAATAAATTATGAAGGACTTTGTAGGTGAAAGTATATCCATAAATCAACTCGCATAACTTGGTAATATTGGGAGGAACAAACTTGAAGCCTTTTAGAAGAACCTTGAAATCCTAGCCTTGCCTTGACCTTCCTAGAGAGAGCTTTTGCCTTAGAAAAATTTTAGGAATTGGAAAAATGAAGAAAATGGGGGCTCCTTAGGGTTTAAGGTCTTATTTAGGACTCTTTAGATCCCAAAAATAACATAGTATAGGAATATAAATTATGATAATGCTAAAACTGCCTTTCGTTAAAACTGCTTAATTCAAACTACGAAGCCCTAATTATGGGCCATGGTTTAAACCACAGACCTTAGGTCCTGTCCATCCTTTTAACTTTCCCAAAATTTCTGAAACTAATTTGCTAAACCCAAAACTATAAACCCATTCTATGATCTGTCCTTTTAACTATTGCTTGTGGTTGGACTCGTAGAGTCTTTCCACACTCAGTAATTTTTCTCATTTTCTTAGACCTCATCTATGAAGGGATTCTACGGGTTGTGGATCAGTCTATGGACCGTGTTGTTAATTTTTAAATCACTTTCCAAAAAACTCTAATTTCCTTCATGTTAAGGCCCTCATCCACGAACCTATCTATAGTCTATCGCCCCTTCTACGGGCCGTCATTGGATGTGTGATTACCCCATACTTGGAAATGTTTTCCCTTTTCTAAAGTTCATATTTAAGGACCGACCTACGAGCCATAAGTCATCTTCGTAAACTGACTCCATATCATTTTTTGTCCAACTTTTCTGCGCTTTTAGGATTCTAAATTGGGGGTCATTACAAGTGGTATTTTTTCTTTCAGTCAAGATTTTTTATTCAACCAAGGACTATGCTTGAATCTATATTTGAGAGATGGTTAAGTTATATAGTGTTTGATTTTCTATTTTACTAGATAGATGTGATCAATTTACCTCTCATTATGGAGGTCATTTCAAAAGGGCCTTGGTACTTAAGTCAAACTTCGAACAACTTTTCATCCACAGGCCAATAGCAAGCTAAGAGGACTATTCAGACTTTAGAGGTTATATTGAGGGCTTACGTGATTAATTTCATGGGAAATTGGGATGATCATCTACCATTGATCAAGTTTGCTTATAATAATAATTACCATTTTATTATTCAAATGGTTCCATTTTAGGCACTTTATGGAAGGAGATATAGGTTCTTTATGGAGTGGTTTGAAGTAGGCGAGATTGCTTTGATAGGGAGCAAGTTATTTCATGATGGAATGGAGAAGATCCGACTTATTATACAATGGTTGAAAGTTGCCCAAAGATGATAAAAGTCTTATTCAAATGTGGGAAGAAGGAAGCTCAAATTTGAAGTTGATGATTGGATTTACTTGAAAGTCTCGATTATTAAGGGTGTGATGCGTTTTAACAAGAAAGGCAAGCTTAGTACCCATTATGTAGTTCCATATCAAACTTTGAAGTATTTTGGTAGAGTATCTTATGAATTTGATTTTCTTTCAGAATTAGCATCGGTGCATCCAATGTTCCATGTTCCCCCATTTGGGTTAGAGATAAAATAGTGATGGAATATTGTCTATCAATATTTTATGCATATGTAGCCATTTAGTTATAAAGAAATGAATTTTTCGTAAGGTTTGCGACAGATTAAAGACTAAACATATCCATTTTCAAAACTATCGATAAAAGAAATTTGTCACCGAGTTGTAATTTATGGTTGCTAATTTTATAAGTTATTTCATTGTCTTATCTTACTAGAGACTAAATATTTATTGTTAATTCTATTGAATTTTGTTTTTACATTTATCCCTTTATTTTAGCAACAAATAGAATAGATCATTGTATTTTGAATTTATGTTGTTTTCGTGCTCAAGCTCTGTAGGCACTACATATATTGGGTCAATTGTGAGATTTACACTAATCACCACATCCTTTAGTATATTATGAGCTAGGGCGATCTTAATTTGAGATAGGGATGATGTATTAAGCTTCCAACAGACTACAATATCTCCATTCTATATCAGTTGGGCAAGAAAAATGTTGTAGCCCAAGCCTTGAGTCCAAAGGTAGGGAGTATGAGTAGTTTAGCCTACTTTATTTCTATAGAGTGACACTTGGCTTTAGACATCCAATCATTATCTAGAAGAATGGCTAGGTCGGATATTTTAGATTCCAGACGAGTGTTAGCCTTTGTGGGGATTAAATCTTCTTTACTTAATCAAATTCATTCTATACAGTTAGAGCATGAGTCTTTGGTAGCACTCAGAGATAGGATATTGTAGGGTGATGGTCTCTTGGCTATGATAACATTCAAATATACTCCTTTGATAGAATATGGATAATCATTAGTAGTCTATTTACCCAATTATGAGTTGGGGTCAATCCCATAAGGAATAAGTTGAAATAGATCTATTAGTTATTCTATTTCAATCGTTGATTCTATTTTCCAGAAACAAACAATGCAAAAAGGTAAATGGGGGGGGGGGGTTAATACTAACTATGATAATTAACTCTCATTATGACACCAAATCTAACAAACTATGATTTTAGATAGTATGAGAAAAGACTAGTGTTGTGATCCCTATGATATATAACTCTGTGAGTGTGTGCCATTAGTGTTATAGTTCATTACGTTGCATGCAGAACCTAGCAGGTAATGTAACCTCTACTTACCCTCCCGATCTTTCCTAGACATGTCTCATTCATCACCTCTAGATCTCATAATGTATGCATACTAACCCTTGCTATTGATTTTAGAATCCTATTACTTCCTGGGCTCAAGTATTTTAGAAGAAGCCTCACTCTCTATCTCAGAATGCTATCCCCTCCCGGGCTCAAGCAACTTAAACAAAGGTTGATTTTCCTCGAATTACCGTTATGATTACATTTTCTTATTCACTATATCCTCTCGAGCAAGTAACGAATATGGAAAAGTTCTCAATGCATTCACTCATAAAAATGACTTTTAGACAAAGATAATCATAATAATGTAATAAAAATTCTAATAAACACCTATATTTGCCTACTTAGTTATAGTGTCATGGTTCCCACAATCCTAGTTGTGGGTTTAACTATGTGTACGTGAAACAAATGAAATTACAATCATTTATTTAACTTACAAGAAGAAATATGCAAAACATGGATCAAACAAACAAATGAGTCATAAAATCTAGATCAATCCTTGAATCGCGAATTAAAATTACAAACTAGTTGGTAGTGTTCTTCCGAATCTGTCCAGGCATATGCTTTTGCAAGAAAAATCAAAGGAAAATAATGTTGACATCATGTGTTTTTATCTCCAAAACAGTGGTGAATGAAGCATTTAAAATAAATAACAATGAGGAATATATATAACATTTAAACCTAGGCCTAAACCAGTAGGAAAACTTAATCAAGTGTTCTTCTTGATACTGACCACGACTCGTGGTCTTCTTCATGTACCATTTGGACACCTCATGATGTGCTCCTTTTCTTTGAAATAGTATGAGTTGTGTCCTCTTTCATGGACACCTTCATGAGTTGTGATGGGTACCACGACTTGTGAAAGGTGTCATGGTGAGAATCTTCATATTCAAACTATCCAGGCCACTTCAATGCACTTTACGATTATCTACATGGCTTGTGGTGTGCACCACAAGTCGTTTCATTCTATAGGACCCTTTCACGAGCCATCTTCCATGGACGGTCTTGCGCACTTTAGGTTATGAAAAGACCATGTGGTGTGTTGCCTTGGTCACTTTTGTGGTTTTTTTCTCCTGGACGACTTGTACACTACCTCACCATAGCCGATAGTGATCACCACAACTAGTGGTGAGCCTCGTGGTGGGGGTAATTGATCCAAACATCAAAGTTTCCATTTTCACGTATCAAGTACAAGTTTCTCCATGCCATGGTGAACATTATCATTCCTTCTTACCTCATCATCCAATTCTTAGAAAACTTCACCTAACACACATACAATGGCCTTAGCCTAGTGCAAGATCTCACTTTCTTCGTCCAAATAGAATTGTCTAGCTTCTAAATGTCGAGTATAAAGCTCCAAGTGCCATGTTGATGTTTTTTCGTGAACACCTCAACCCAAGCTCCTCCAAACTTTGATCCAAAAATCAGTCCACTATCCATTAGTTTATGAAATCTCATTTTCCTATAAATCAACAAAAACACATATCAAACTAACAAAATGTTCTTAAGAACTCACAATAATTTTATGTTTTGAGCATCGTAAATGCAATATTTTAACAACACATCAAACAGCCTCAACTTAGAGTTATTACTTTTCCTCAAGCAATAACAAAATATAAAACTAAACGACGCGTAAACACAAGCATCTAATAGAGAGTATATAGCAGTCCCGCACATAAAATCATGCCCAAATATCGCTTCGCACAGTGATTTCAACCTAACCAACTCACAAAGATCAATTTATGCATTGTACTATTCATAGTTGACCAAACTAATCCAGAACAAAGATGAACCAGTTAGATTACTTACTAAATAACATAAGGACAATACCCTCACTACAAAGAAGTCTCTCACATAGTATGCAAATGTAAAACACAGACTTGAATGAGAACACTCACACTCTCAAAAGATATTCAATAAATACACAAGTACAAACCATAACCTTGCCCTTATTTTCACCACGTTGACTCTTGAATGATCTTTTCAAGATCACATTAGGACTTTCATGACTTGTAATGTAGGCTCGACCTCAGGTAGGGTACATTTGAAGATTAAATTGACCACTTTGTCCCTCTAAGACTCTACTTTTGACTTAGCTATTTCTTTTTAGCCCCTAAAATCTTTTGTTGTCTCCATTTTCCACTTCCTTTGTTCTTAGGAGTGGCTTTCGATTTCACTCTCTTTTTCTTTTCTTTTTCACTCTTTTGTTTAATTCACGACCATACCTCAAGCCTTTATTTTCCTCTCATCACTTAACTCTTTTCATACCTTAACTTTTTTGCTTTTCCTTACATTAGCCACCCTCAACTTAGGCTTTTGGCTTGAGTTGAGCTGTATAATGCCTTTGAAAGGACCCGGGCAAACATAAGTCACCCTCAACTTAGGCTTTTGGCCTGAGTTGAGGTACACAATGTACTTGGAGAGAAAAGTGCCAAAGAAAAGATTCATAAACAAACAAGAAAGGTGAATTTGGTGATTTCAAAGAAAAGTTCTATTTCGACTCAAACTTTTGATTCAAAGGGAACAATTTTATCTGGTCAGCCATATTTAGGACAAGTGACTCATCATAAAAAGGTCCTATGATCTTGTCCTAATCCATCCATTTAATTATTTTGGTGGGACTAACCAGACAAGTTCTAGATTACAAATGCATTAATCAGACTAAACAATTAAGCTCACACATATGACACGTATTTTACACTATTTAGTACTACTCAACACAATCATGCTTCATTTAACAATTTGTAAACAAGTCAGTGTGTATAAAACCTTATAAATATTAGAGCAAGTCAATTAATTTAGGATGTATACACACACAAGCTATTTAAAAAATTTATGTTGGGGCATTTTTACAAAAAAACATAGGGTACTATAGACTCCTACAGATACTTGTATTTTTTACAAACAACCTAAACATGCCAATTCTACTAGATATAGGCTTGAGCAAAAATAAACATGATAACAAAAACTTCAAGTGGTAAGAATGCCCCACCCCCAAGTAAAATTATGCATTATCCCCAATGCAAGTAGACGCCAAAGCATAAGGTAAGAGAAGTAATCATACCTGCGATGCCCTAGGCATCAGTTGTAATTTACCTGACTACTCAAATTTTGTCAAGTATCCAAATGGGCTGCCTCCTATGAAGTTCCTGATTTAATATCATGACACGACGTTCCCAAGCTACATTACATTTCTATTCATGGGTTATGAACAATGTCCCTAAGGAGTGCACCATTTATCCTTTGATTTACCGCTGGTGATTGCTAGCCTATTTGTTTCTCCAACTGTTTCATTAATGTTGAGTGTGATTCAACAAGTTGGCCCATATTTTACTCGTCACTCCTTAGATCTTTGGCCCCATTGATATCTCCTAATCCACAACTCTTTTTTGAGGTAAAGTAGTCGCTGTCAAGTAAATAATCTAACCGAGATTAGGGTCGATCCCTCAAAAAATATGGTAGACTCAAGAATTAATTCAATGTAAGTCAGAATGATTAACCTACTTATCTCCCAAGAAAAGGAGGGGGGGCTGTAAAGTAAAATTAACTGAACTAAACTAATGTATGTGAAAAAAATAAGTAGAAGAGCTAACTAGGGTAATGTGTTCCCCATGAATCCCCAACTTGGTATCATCAAATAAATGCAACATTTTCAGTGTGTAGGTGTAGGATAATAAGCTAGGTTTACCTAAACCCTTGATCCAACGAATAGGTAAATATCATCAAGAAACTTGATTTGTCTCCATGATGTGATATTACTAACCCTTACTTCTTTTTATCCCAGTACAACTTCTCCTTGATTCAGTTTAGTTGATTAGACGAGAACATCTCAATCGAATCTTGTTAATACCTCTTTTTCTATTCATTACTTCCTTGATCCGGCAAGTAACACTTGGAGAGTTCTAACGTAGACCTTCATTAAAAATTAATTAAAGTGAGAGGATTAATTAATACAACCTAACACACCTTCCAAAAATTACACAATATCTAATTTTACCTTGTTAGTTCCTCATGGTTCCCACAATTCTAGTTGTGGATTTAGCTATACATGATCAGTATAAATACAGAAATTATAAAGTAGAGTAACATAATTGAGCACTTACACAGATAAATCTAAGAATATGAAATCCAACTCTTCAATTAGAATCACAAGGCCGAATTAAGAATACACAATCAAGTTTTCCACTCAAATATGATAAATCCTAAGTGTATTCTCTAAAATCTTGTTCAGACTTCGTGACTCCTAAAAACTTAATGAAAAATAACCTAAAAACCTATTTATAACGTATAAAATACAAAATCAAAATGGAATAGAAAAACTTTGTCGGCACACTCTACGGGCAGGTTCACTGCTCGTGCATCAATCTATGGCTCGTATGTTGGGGTTTTGTGGATTGCAACTGGATTTTGGAGATTACTTCTACGAGACTTTTCCGTGGGTCGTGTAAGATTCCACATCCCGTGGGGGTTTCGTCTGATGACCTCTCAGAACTCCTCCACTTTTTGATCTTCAGGGCACGACCACACTGTACGACTCGTTTATTGATCTATGACTCATCTGATTCCTTCATAGACTTTAATTCAGAAATTCACCTCTTAATAGAAATTTTTACAAGACCCCATGCACGACTCGTGAACTATTCCACAACCCATAAAGGATTTCGTGGATCAACAAAATTTACTGCTTCAACACACTTTACCCAAAAACTATGCCAACACTAAAATCTTGCAAAACAAACATAAAACATAATCAAACCTACTAACATCTCTATGAGAATAGATAAAAAATCCATGTTTTAAGCATCAAAAGTGTTGCATTTCAGCAACACATCAACACCCTCAACTTAAAATTATTACTTATTCTCAAGTGACAGACTCAATCTATATAAGCAGTACAGAGGCACACAGACTTCAAACCAATGGCACATAATTTATCAAAATCCAACACAGATACCCACACCTCTTTTTAAATACATATCAGATAGCTATCCAACAAACCAATGTAGATCAATACACCCAACAGTGCAAATATGACAAGTCATGCAAACATAAATAAGCAGCACTCACTGAGTTAGTCAGATATCAATAATGCAATGCAAGTGACCTCACGAAAAGAGATACCATTCCTCACTCCAGATGATATTTTCAAATTCAGTACTTGGGATAATACTACAATACTTACTCTCACAAATGATATTCAAATACTGTGACCAATACCATAGGCTTGCCTCTATACTCACTGCTACTGTCTTTGACTAGTTGGACTAGGATCACCTTAGGACTTTCTAGGCTTGTAACATAGGATCACGGGGCTTTGGTGGGATATTTTAGGAATATAGTGACTAATGGCCCTCCTTGACACTACGTTTTCTACACTTTTGCCCTACCAACCTATCTTTTTCTCATTTCCCCTTTTATCTATTTTCTAAGCTTTTTAGGGTGCTTTGTTCTCATTCTATACAATGCCTTTATTTTTTCAAAGTCTTTTCCTTCTTAGCACACTAATTAAGCATTTTTTTTATTTTTCTCGCACCCTTTAACACATTTTCCTCTCATTTTCCTGTATCACTAGTTTCCCCCTCTTTACATGATTTTTCTATCACCAACCACCCTCAACTTAGGCTTTTGGACTGAGTTGAGGCACATAATATTCATCCTTAGAACCAGGGCCACTTTTGGTAGCTCTCCTATTGATTGTTCATTACTTACATTCATTTAGTTTAATTTTAATTCTTATTTTCAAACCCCCCCTTTCCTCGGGAGATAAGTAGGTTAGTCATTCTCAAGGTGCATTGAATTGATTCTGGAGTCTACCATATTCCTCGTGGAAATAATCATAACCTCGATTAGGTTATTTACTTAATGACCGCTGTACCTCAAAAAGGAGGTGTGACTTGAGTGACATCTAGCATTTTGGTGCCGTTGCCAGGGAATACGGCTAGACTTGGTTAATTCAAGTACGTTTGGGGGATTAATCCCTATTTCCCTAATTTTACATAATTTTTATTATTTTACTTTGTGCGCAGGTGTAGTGTATGCACAATACTTGAAGTCAAGGCAATCCCTTGGCTCCATTTGATCTTGAGATTCAGAGAACACTCTAAAATATTGCCTAAGATAACACCAACAATGCCACAAATGATGCAGAAAATGTACTGCTGAACAGAAACAATGGAGACAACAATCCATCCCCACCACATGGTCTGCAAGCCATAACAAATTAGTGGAATCAATGTCATCTTGACCCCATGACAATAGGCATTACGAGAGCTATTGTGTTACCCCTATTACCGGATGACACAAAGTTTGTCATTTCGAGTGGATTGCTCCAGATACTGCAAAATTACAGGTTGTTTACGGGCTTACCATCAGAGGATCCTCATAAACATCTACATAATGTTGTGTTCATTTGTAAGAGTATTATGGGAAACCAAAATCTCTCCATGGATGCCCTTGGGCTTCGAGTCTTCCTACTTTCTCTTACTGGTAATGCAATATTATGGTTATTGGAGCTCCCACAGAGTTTGATCACCAGTTGGGAAGAATTGCAGAAAACCTTTTTGGAAAGGTTTTTCCCTATCTCAAAGAAGCTGAAGTTTGAGATCAATAATTTCGAGATGATTCCTGTTAACTCAATCAGTGCTATGTGGGAGAGGTTCACGAAATATTGGAGACGTGTCCCTGACCACAAGATTATTAACGAGGCCCTAGTGGAGATATTCTACAAAGCCCTTGATAAGAATGGCCAAGCTATCGCTGACACAATTATGGGGGGCTCTTTTATTGATCGTCCATTCCTAAAATTTGCTCAGAGGTTAGAACGCGTGGTCAAAACTAACCTTGCATGGGGTACGAGGGAGAAATCTACTACAAGGAGCTTATTCTAAGTTAGCACTAGTCTGGCACAAGCACAAGCCAATGAGGAAGTGATGCAAGAATTGATGCGGATTAATACTAATATTGAGTTGTTGATGAAATATTGTATCTCATCATTCCCTTTACCCACCCATGTACACAAAACCATACTATGAGGAGGACACGTGCTTTGTTGCGGAGCAGATGGCGAGTTTCTGGCCCAATGCCTAAGGGTTCAATCAAGACTATTAGCGCCAAGGTCAGGGAAACCAAGGTTATGGAAGAGATGATGCCTTCAAAGAAAACAACAACAGAGGAGGCTACTTTGATAGGCTGAGGGGACCAAACAGAGATACTGATTAGGGCCGCAGAGAAGGCTTCATAAATAGTCCATACATTCCATAGCACAATTGGGATGCTGGAGTTGGCTTATCTCGCATTGAGGAGTTATTCGCCCGATTGTTAAAAAGGGATGATGCACAAGATGAGACACTAAAGGGGATGAATTCTAACATCTTCAGTATAAACCAGAAGATTGAGTATCATTCTGTGGCCATCAAGCATCTTAAACAACAATTTGGCTAAATATCAACTCACTTGAACCATTTCTAGAAAAGTATGCTTCCCAGTAATATAGTGCAAAATCCTAAGAATGATGGGCAGTGCATGAATATCACAATTCGCAGTGGGAAGAAGACAGTTGATCCACCAATACCGGTAGATGATGGCGATGTTTGTGATGAGAGTATAGTGAATAAGCAAAATGACATTAGAGATGATCGTGTGGTGAGTGAGGAAAGCAATGTCGCACCACTGTAGTTGAGACCCATTCCTCGACCACTTCCTCCCTTCCCTCAGAGACTAAAGAAAAAGAAGGAGGAAGGTAAGTTCAAACACTCTCTCTATGTTGAAGCAACTCTCCATAACATTCCATTGATTGAGGCATTAGAGAAGATGGTTGTCTATGCAAGTTTATGAAAGATCTGGTGACTAAGAAACACTGTGAGTCAAGATCTCTCCCAAAAGCTCCAACACTATAATGCAATTTCTACTAGATCCTTGGTGTAGAAAATATGAAGACCTAGGCGCATTTACCATTCCTTGCACCATAGGTGATGTGGAGTTCGCAAGATCATTGTGTGATCTTGGTGCCCGCATAAATCTGATGCCCCTTGTGATCTTCAAGAAACTTAGTCTAGAAGCCTCTGCCCTGACAAGCATGAGACTGTTGATGGTTGACAGAACGATGAAGAAGCCTGCGGGGATACTTTATGACGTCCTCGTCAAAGTTGATAGGTTCATATTCCCCGTGGACTCTGTGATCCTGGACTGCAAAGTCGACTTTGACGTCCCAATCATCTTGGGATGGACTTTCATAGCCACTGGGCGAGCCCTAGTTGATATGGAGTATAACCAATTCAAGTTCAGATTGAACGACGAAGAAGTTGTCTTCAATGTCTGTCAGATGATAAAGAGGCCAGATGAGCTCAAGATGGAAGTGTGGGCTGATGATGAATTCTGAGTAAACAAGACGACCATATCTTGCCACAATAATAAATCAGGCACTTCTTGGAAGGCAACCCAAGTTATTTGATGTAATAGGATAGTTATTGTTTGATTTTTAGTTTTAGAATGCTAGGTAGTTTTTATTTTTAGTAGTTTTCTTGTAAATTTTGAATAATGGACTGGTGACATATAGGGTAATAGTGTGTTGATGTAGGTTCTATAGGTGCATGGCCAAGCCGACTATTTTGGGCCAAATATCAAATTATATGACTGATTATATTGGTCGTACTTCATTGTACGACCCATATACCAACTTGTTAAACGCTTAAATAAGAAAATATATGTGCACTCCATTCCACGAGCCAACTTAATGATCCATAGATTAAAACATGGGTCGTGAATGGGGCTCGTGGACCCTAAGTAGGTTTTTCTAAGTTTAACCAAGTGTCAGAAGTACTCTATAAAACCTTATTATGAGCCTTGTCTAAGTCCATGACTCATAGAAGGGATTGTAGAGTACAGGTCTCAAACTAGGGATCTAGGCCCATACGAGACCGCAATCTATGAGCCATGGAATATTCTACAGCCCGTAATAGGGGTTTCGTAAGGCTCGACCCAATGAGTTTAAAAACTGACCCGATTGATATATAAATGGGATCAAAATTATTTTGACCCCATATTCAACCAAAACTTCCCAAAATAACCTTACCCCATCCGTCCTCATATCGGTCCGACCCATACATTTGGCACCCCCACATTGTTTTGGCGATAATTCTGGCAATCCTCTTTCTAGGGCTTTTCGGCCCCCTCTCTGTTCCCCTTTGCAAATTTAAACTTAATATACATCATTTTGGTAAGTTTTTGGTCCCTAAACCCTAGATTTATCGAGTTAGTTGTAAATTTTAGTCAATTATTGATTTGAGTGAGAGTTTATGCCATTGGGTGAACTCGTGATATTCTAATCCTATTAATTTATTGTGATATCAATGTGATTGCCTAGGTTGGGATTGAACCAGTTAGTCAAAAAATCTTCGGTTAGCCAATTTCATGCTCATGATATTTATACCATTGAATTGAATTAAATTGTTGAATGGTTAAATATTTTGAACATAGGTCGGACCATTGGGATCATATGCTAAGTTGCTTTCGATGGGGTCATTTTTAAGTAAAATGCATGTGGGGATGGGGATGTATGGATGTGAAAACTATGTGGGGGTGTGTGAGTTCACTGCGATGCTATTTAAATTGTTGAAAATTGGTCATTTGAGGACTCATATGATGGACTTAGCAAAATTCAGATTCTGGAAACAGGTTCATGAGGATTTTCTATGTCCCGTGGAATATTCCACGAGCTGTAGTTGCCCCTCGTGAAAATTTCCAAAAACTAAAGTATCTAAGATTTCATCAGATGAGACCTTCTATGAGTCGTAGATTATTCCATACTCATAAATAGGTCTTGTAGAGTCCCACCTATATGATACCTAATCTGGGAACACATCTACGACCCAGTACACAACTCGTAGACTATTCCATGAGTCATACCTTGTTTCATAGACTATTCCAGTAACTTAAAATTTCTTCACACTGTACCTATGAAACCCTTTTACGGCTGGTAGTTTGTTCTATGACTCATAAGAGGATACTCATGGAACCTTATTTTTACATTTCAGTTTTGATTCTTATTTTTGATTTTCAATTCATGGGACTAATTAGTTTCGTGAATATGGTTTTGCAGGTACCTTGGCTCCACGACCAAGGAAGGATGATATCAGGGCCATGAGGGATCACATGCGTGATATGCCCATTGATTCTGAGCATGCCCTCGAGTCTAGTGGATCTGTAGAGGAGCTCGATATTCAGCCGGATCCAGACACTGAGCCACAATAGACTTGAGCTACTACTAGGAAAGCTACTATGCAGACGATTGTTATCCACCCTCCCCAGTCTGACGAGGGAGGTGACAGGCCAGTAACAACATACAGATGACCTCTTTCGAGGGAGGGTTAGAGCCCAGATCTAAGGAGGGGTTAGACTCCACCTCATCTTCATGCCCTCTAGTACCAAATATATCACTAGATGCCTGAGCCAACAGATGGTGTGTCGGGGGCATATGGGCCATCTATGAGGAAGATATATAGCGGAATAAGTGGGGTTGACCCACTCATTCTATCTTTGAAGAACCACGAGTCATTACTACAGGACTCGATAGTGTCCCAGGGTTCGAGGAAACTATAGTTCGCTATAGGCTCCAGAGGTTGGCACAACCAGTAGGGAGGTACTCATCGGTATTGGTGAGAGGGTTCTTTGCCTCCTACTCCTCCATAGTATATAGTTTTATTCCCAAGAGAAAGAAGCCTCTCACTCAACCGAGATTAGAGGAGATGATGGTGAGAGGACGATAGGTGGATATCTTAGAGGAGACCATCTGCTGGATGTTATTTGGGCCTGAGTTCTCCGCCCCCATATCCACAATAGAGTTCGACCACAGAGTGGGGCATACTCGAGACTTGGGCATGATAAGGGAACTAGAGCCTAGAGCAGCTTTGATGAGATGGGTTGCTGACCATATAGAAATAAAAGGGCCCAACCCCGTATGGATCACCACGTCAGCAGAGCATATAGTTAAGGCCTATTTCCTCGCCAAGTTCTAGTGGGCAGTGGTTTGTTCACCAATCTGGCCGACACTTGCAAATAATGCATTCACACCAGACCATGTTGTTCTAGTAGCCAATATCTTGGCTGGTTACGATATTGACTAGGCTACCCTTATTTCAGAGCAGATCCACGAGGCAACCCTGAAAAGGTCCACAACCATTCCTTTTCTATGCCTGATTCATTGAATATGCTTAGCAATAGGGATCAATGTTATTCATCACATGGATGTGTTGGTAGAGGTTCAACGTACACTTGATGCCAGCTTGATCAAGGTTGATGATAATCCGGTTGCACTCCGACGAGCACCGAGGCCTCAAGTACCTATGCCAGAGATGTTCGCTCCAGTGCCTCCACTTGAGCTATCTACTACTGTCGCTGCTGCACCTCCTATCGAGGGGCTCCCACCGGTTTAGACTGATAAGGAGATGGGGACCTCTACTGATATTCCTACTCTAGTGGCCCCTATATCTACTTCAGTACCCCGCAGATATTGCCTTTGTGTCTGTGGCAGCATTTTAGGCCCTAGTGCAGCGACAGGCCTGCACTGAGTCACAGTTGACACTGTTGTTGCAGCGGTTGAGACCCTGGGTTCGCTAGGTTATCTCTAAGTCAGAGACCTGCATGTAGGCATACACAGTTGCAGCTATCCAGGAGAATCTCAGTCCCGTGGATTCCCACATAGATGCAGTTGAGAGGCGAGTCCAGCAGAGCCACAATACAACAAGGCCTTTAGATGTGATGACCATCCAGATGGAGCTTCAACAGCTTGAGGCCCAGATGAGTGCAACACTGGCTGCCCTTGTAGATATCCCATCAGTTTTTCTAGATGAGTCGGTAGTCGACTTGTTCGCTCCAGAGGAGCCACCTTTGCCTTCGGGAAGAGGCCCTGCATGGATGATATTAATGTTGTGTGCTTTGAGATGGGGCTAATGAAGGATCATGAGATCAAGCTTTTCCATGCCAAATCGAGGTAGGATGAGAAGATGCATCAAACTCATGAGCGTGAGAGAGTGAGGGGTGTTGACCGCTTAGGACAGGATCCTACTGGTGAGGAGTCCACCAGTTATGTGGAGGGTAGACAATATCGAGATGAGTGAGGCACTTCGGTGCCAAGTATGTTCTTTTTACACCTATTTTTTACTTTTGATATTACCCCAATGCACAACTTTTTCGATGGGGTGTGGGTAGTTATAGGCCTTAATGAAGTCTAAGTAGCCTTGGCCTATAACTATCCCAATTTTTTATCCAAAGAGTTTTCTTTCCTGTGTACTTTTTCCCAGTGGATATTTATTTTTCTATTGATCTGGAATGTTTAAGTAGTATTAGCAACGTTCAGTACTTATATCCATGGCATAGTATGTTTTTATTTAATTTTGTTTAAATGATACCTACTAAAATTTTGTGTTTTAGTTAGTTTTGATAGCAATCTTGCATGATTAGTTGTCTGACAGTGCTTGTTCAGATAAGTTAGGCTAAATTGTGATAAAAAAGCATGATCTGATAGTCTGTGTTAACATGTAAAGAAGTGCCATGTATGAGTGAGCGTAATTGTATGATTCAGTACTGTGTTTCAATTCAGAACTTGCCCTATTACTCTGATTTATGTTTTAGACTAGTTGGTTAGGAAAGTATATTAGGCCTTTGTTCATAATAATCTACTTAGCCTGAAAATAACCACCAAATGTGCTATGTATCCCTTGATCCCTGTATTTGAGCCTAAAATCAACCTCTTGATTGTAAACACCTAAGAAACCTTTCCTAAATTCATGATTAAATCCTAAAATTGGCCCTGGTCTTTCCTTGAACATCGTGCACCTTGACTGAGGCAAAAAGCGTAAGTTGAGGGTGGCTACCAAAAGTGGCCCTAGTTCGAAGGTTGGATACTGTGCACATCAACCCAGGCTAAAAGCCTAACTTGAGGGTGGATAGTGAGGAAAAAGTCGTAAAAAGGGGAGGGAAAAAATGAAGAAGTGCTAAATCAGTGTGCTAAAGAGAAAAAGAATTTAAAAAATAAAGGCACTGTGCAAAAGAGTGAGAAATAGGCATCCTAAAAG
>JBCEWC010010024.1:0-18101 GCA_038996855.1 Solanum aculeatissimum
ATATATATATATATATATATATATATATATATAAGATTATTGTTGTTTTAAATTTATGATTATTCACATATATATATTATTTGTTTTTTATTTTATATTTGCTTTGACATTAGCTAGTGTTGTTTCATTCAAATCCGTGTAGATCACTTTTTCCTTTTACTCTTTTACTTAATTCATAATAATTTTATTAATTGTATTAAAATTGGTCAATCAAAAATCTATCTGTCGGATTTTGAGGCCTCCTCATTTTAAAAAGACGGAGAATTTTAGTTTAGATTAATATTTATTTTATTTTTTAAACTAAAAAATTTTAGTTTAAATTCATCTATATACTGTGTATTAAAATTGACCGATGAAGAAATTACCATCGATTTCCAAGGCCTTCCACATATATAAGACTGATTTTATTTTTAGTTATTATTTTTATTCATTACTAACACTTTTATTAAGTATTTTTACAAGTGCACAGAGTTATTTATTTATTCTTTATTTATTCATTATTGTGTATATTATTGATGTTAGACAAATACTAGGTCGTGTCTCGTATTATTATTTATTTTAATCTTTGTGTATTTTTTTTAATTATTATTATACTTGTGTTATATTGTTACATATCTCCTCCCCAATTTAAAAAATAATGAGTTCAGTCCGGATCCACAGTTATACATTCTGAAAGGTGTTAATACCTTCTCTTCGGAATGATTTGAACCCTTACTTGGAGTCTAATTAGTACGCGGACCCTTTTTTTCTAAATAATTAATTGGTTTCCTAATTATCCTTAAAGGTAGGCGGCGACTCCAAATCTAAATTAATTTTTTCAAAAGTTCTTTTAAATTCTTTAATTTAATTTAATTTTTTATTTTTTACGAGTTGCCACAATATTGCACCTTCGGGATGCCAACAGAATGACGACTTTGCTGGGGATTTTTGAGGTTCTAACCATTATGAATTCCTTTGTTTTTAAATTGAGGAGATTTTACTTTTATTACGACATACATGTTATTTTGTATAGTTGTTATTTGTAAATTATTCCTATTATTTATTGTATTATCTATATATTGTCATTACATGCATATCATACTTTCGTCACTCGACATTGTTTATTTCTTAATTAAATGAAGGTTATGCAGGTCGCAGCCGTTAAATCCAAATTGTTTATCAGGGTACCTTGATGAAGTGAGTTGACCTCGAGCGGTCAACGATCGTTATCGTCACTAGCCCGAGTAGCCTGCTTGGGTCACCATTCCACTTTAAATAAAGTTCATTCTTAGTAAACCTAGACTAGAGCGGAACCAAATTTCTCATTTAGGTGCATTTGCCTAGGTTGCCCCGATATTTATGATGTGGGTCTATTAGAACACTGTCTTGCATTTAATTGAAAGAATATGTATGTCAGATTGTATGTACCATTGTCCTTTGGGTTTGAGATTTTTATTATTTGTAGTTTAGTTCATTTTATTGTAAATAAATATTTTATAGTTGTACCCCTACATGGGAATTATTTTTGTTTGTATACCCTTTTCTCTCATTTTGTATCCCTATTTATTTTATTCGTATATTTTGTATAATGTATTTTTAGGGGGGCAATAGGACATACAAACGACATATACATTCTTCAATAGTTAGGTTTATTAGGATGCATTATACATTATTTATTTGAGTAAATATTATATAATTTGTTCCATTCATGTTTATTGATTTTGTGTAAATACATATATTTTATTTGAAATGTGATTTTACCAATTATATCTGTTTGAACTACGTTTGACTTGATTCCCTGGCTCGGTCATATTTTTCGTAAGCTTTCACGATAAAAATGGGAGCAAATTTTTTTCAGATTAGCTCAAAAAAAAAGATTTTGTGTATAGGTTCATTTTTGTATATGATTTTATATTCAATAAATATTTTTCACTTTGTTTAATTAACATTCTTTATCAAATAAAAAAAAGAAAAAGAAGAGATTTTTGTGCCGTATTTTTTAATAATGTGAATAGTTTATCCTTAAACATACTCATTGATTTTTTCATTCATGTTATTTTTCTTTCAAAACATACGTTAATTTTTTCAAAATATGAATTTTATACCATATATGTTTGAACTATGTTTGACCTGATTCCCATTGTAACAGGATACGTAGGCGCCAAAATGGCTCTATCATATTCCCCATAAGTTTTCCTATTCATCACAATAAAAACAAGGCAATTTATTTTAGAATGGCTCAAAAAGAGAGAGAGAGAGAGACAAAAAAAAGATTTTTCAAAGCTTTTGTGTATAATTTAACTTTTTTATACCCAATAAATATCTTTCACTTTGTTTATTTTATATTCTTTACACAAAAAAAAATTTTGCTCGATATTTTTTGTTAATGTGAATAGTTTGCCCATAAATATATTCATTAATTTTTTCATTCATATTATTGTTATTTCAAAAAATACTTTTATTTTTTAAAAAACTATGCATTTTATACCATATCCGCCTGAACTACGCGAGTCTGATTCTCACCAACTGTTGTGATACGCAAGTGATCCTTTTGGGTTTGCCTTCACACACAAAAAAAAAAAAGAAATTATGTATTTATCTTTCTGCAATAAATTATTTTTTCATTTTTGGGATCCTTTCTTTCAAAAATAAATTATATCATTTTTCAAAGACATATTTTATATCATATCTTTATGAACTACGTGTATCTGATTCTCAATTCTTTGAGATACATAGACAACCCTTCTTGGGTTTAGTATTCGTTTTTCAGAATGTCAAAAATAATTTTGTGTCCATATTTTTAAAAGTTATATCTTCAACTAAATTGAGACCATTATAGTTAGGCACATGTGAAATATTTGTTAGAAAGAAAATTAATTTTGTGGTAAACCATAGATTCTTTTGGTACCTCTCGTTATATTTTTGTAATACTTGAAAATTTTCTTGTGCGTATTCAAGATAAGAATAAAACCAACTTCGTAGTTTCAAGTGCATTGTGTGGTGAGCGTTAGATTAACATTCAATTGCATCGCATTATTGATCTAGAACTTGGTCTGAATGTTTGTTGAGGCAAAATCCTGAGTAATGTTTGGTTTAAGAAAGGATCATAGGCTTTCTTTGACCTGATTGTGCCTTTTAAAGCCTACCAAATGATATTAATTCCTAGTTTCTCCCACTTTGAGCTTGAAGTCTTTTCTTTGGACAACCACATCTTAACCATTACCCTTCTGAGTGCTTACATGCACTATCCCTCTCTTGGCCCAACCTTCTCGAATGCACAAAAAACACAAAGTGCAACTGAGGAAACAAATTCTAAATTTGGAATTGCTACAAGCAAAAGATGCAAAGTCCCAAAGTTAAGGAAGCAAAGACGACTTCTAGAGACAGAAAAAAGAAAAGAAAAGAAGAAAAAAAAGAATAGAAAGAAAAGATATTGGAAGAATAAGAAAGACAAAAATACCACTACAAGGTCAATGAAAGACAAGAAGAAAATTGCTTTAACAAAAGAGAAAAATTTACAAAAGGGAGGTAAAATGAGAAAAATTCCTAGCGAGTAACGTCTCTATGAAGTCGAAACAATAATGAAGGGATAACAGAGAGGACAAGCGTCAAATACGTATCAATTGTTGAAAGCACAAATTCGATGTGACGCTCATGAAAGGATTAAGTCACTATTATTCCAAATAAATATCCTACCCAATCCTTAAGCCTACATTACAAGCCAATAACAAACCCTACATGATCTCATTCCAAATATTCTCACATTAGTGGAGACTTACATGAAGGCCAAACATATTGTATCATAATTGCATGTATTGAACATCCTTTTAAGTGTGAGTGCATTTTGCAAGATGTCCTTAAATTAAATGTTTCATATACGTGTGCAATAGGACTTTTTTTGTTGTGAGTGTCACACCCTGGGAGGGTACCCTTAGCGTGACCGGCACTCAAAAATAATTATTGGTCCTCAAGCGAATCACTTGGCTCAATCATTCTTTTATCAACAGCGAAAGAATCGATCTATGTACAAGGAACATTTTAGTGGGCTCATCAACTAAAGACTCAGTAAAATAATTGTTAAAATTGGCAATCCACATCAATTCAATATTTTGAAAATAGTTTGAAAAGTATAAGTCTTCAAAAAGAAACATCAACTCTAATCCATCATTGTTTATGCAGTTTCTATCTCTAAGCATTTAGATGTTGTCAATGACAGGTTCATGGCTACCTCAAATCAAAGGAAGCAAATACTAACACTAAACTCAAGCTATAATAAAAGTATAAATGTGTATCCTCTAGAAGCAAAAGAGGACACACCAAATCAGCTCATTGCAAAAGATCCTCTATGGTGCTCCTGTTGATGATCTCTAATACCTGTCTCTACAGTATAAAATGATGCAGTCCAAATGGATGCCAGTACACTGAATATACTGGTATGTAAAATGGCTAAAAAGGAAAGGACATAATCAAAGATACTCAACTTAAGTAACTCAACTCAAAAATCACTCAACTCAACTCAGTAAACAATGCAAGTTTAAGGATAAAGTCATGCTTCAAAAATAACCTCAACAATATAATATGTAACTCAAGCCAAATCATCCAATTTGAATAGTAAAGCAATGATCCTAAAAAAAACTCTAGCATGCAATTTAGTCAAACCAGTTATGCAAAATCAGGGAGTTTCTCTAACCGACATACTCTCCACCCACCAAAATTGGTGATGTACAACGAAGGTGATATCGTTGACATGCTCTCCTATTACATGCCAAGGTAAGGGTGTCACTCTACCTCTTAGGTTATCATCCCCGTCCATATTTTTTAGATAGGATTTGCCAGAGTTAATTGTACAACTATCCTATGCTGACAACGTAGTTATGGGGTTTGAGTCATTCTTAATCTACCCAACTCGGTGCTCAATACTACTCCTAAAACATCCTCTTTAAAATTCATTTAAACTCATCTCAAACATTATCATCATCATCTTCCATCAATAAATATATTTTTGAAGATTATTTACATCGTTATCAAAATATTTACTCAAAACCTCATTTAAACTCAATGCTCAGTTTCTTCAAAAACTCATTATAATATGCATCATCTCATCAAAACATTTTTCTCAAAATACAATCCTTTGAACTCAATAAAATATATATATATAATATTAGTTTAAATTACTCTTTCATCAATGCATAGAAAGTCATCATCTTTACGCAGAACATGCAAAACCTTGATTTAAAATAATACTTTGTTTAATGCGTGAAAACCATCAATCTCAATTTGACATAATGCATAAAATCAAGTAAAATTCTCAATTAAGGTTCATGTTAATGAAGATATGAACATACATCTAAATCAAATACTCAACTCATGAACATCATCAAGACATTTTTATGTACAAGGAATGCAATAAGACAATAGATAACTCAGAAATTCAATTTAAAAAATATAAAAAAATTAAAACTCACTTCAACTCCAATCAATATAGATGGAGAGACACGTGGACGAACTAAATACAACATTATTTTAGCCTTACATACCTAGAAAATTAGAATTTCAGACTAGCTTGAAAGAACTTGTAAGATTCTCTAGAAACCCTAGCTTCTCTCATTTTATTCGCTCAAAGTCTCCTCTTGATTTTTGCATAAAAGACTTTAGAATGGATTTAGGAACCCGTTTTTAAGTCAAAAATGACTATATTAGTCATGAGTTATGTTTAGGAGGATAGTGAAAAGTCTGGAATGTCACTCGGAAAAAAACTGTAAAGTTGCACTACCATAAACCAAGTCCGCATCAGGGACTTAGTCATATCATGTGGATTTTTGTTGAAAAATTTTCAATTGATTTTCTAATCGCGTAGAAAATATTAGAACTAAGGTTAAATGCAAATCTGGGACAATCTCGCGATGTGAACATGTCGTGCACTTTTCTGGAATTGCATTTTTTCTTCGAAAAATTATCTTTTAATCCACTTGCTCTAAAAATCAACCAAGACTATTTTCCCATATAATTTTTATGTTGATCGTGATTCCGGCCTCGAATTTGCCAAAAACATTTAGGAAATTGTGTTATGCAAACATCTCTCATCTAGGATATTTTAGTAATTTTATTGGGTGTAATAGTGAGAGAACTTAAAACATGAGGATTGGTATAATTCAAGTCCTTTATTTAAAGTAAGACGAACAAATCTTGTTGATACTTAAGTATATTTGAGGTACCACTTAAATATATAGGAGCTACTTCAAATTTAATCTCAGTTGAAAAAAAAGAATGAAAGAAATTTTTATGCATTCCTAACTGTTGGTATCAATTGTGGTCAAGATTTGACTATTTTTTTATATTCTTAATTTTTAAAAAAAGAGAAAATAAGAAAAGAAAACAAGAAAAAAAAAAGCAAGCATCATTTAGGTTTGGTCATGTGCTTGATAGGATTTTCATTCTTCTTTACAATAAAAATTGGGGTGAAATTTTAAAAAAGGTTGCAAAATGCACAAACAAAATGCCAATCCTATCAAGTCAAGATTGGAGATTGTGCCAGTACACGCAACTAGGACAGAATTTTTGAGAAAATCTGAAAAATTTCAGAATTATGTAAGATTTTTTCATCAACGATGCAGGATCTGACAAAATCTAATTGGGACAGACTTTATGTGGGAGACCTCAAAATTTCCATCAAGTACTGTTTGAAACTCAATAGTCAGCTTCAGTTGGTCTCCACCATGGCCAGAAGTTCAAAACTGACTTCAAAATCTCCAGCATTGCTAAAAGGAAGCAGCCTCATCCTGCCAATGTGTAATGACCTCGAAGGTCATTTTTGGTATTTTTTATTTAATTATCATTTTTCCTTCATGAAAGTTACCTTGGGTCATATTTGGTGAATCTGAAAGTTAAATTTTGAAAATCTTGTAAAAAATTAAAGATTTACAAAAGACAGAGTTTTCAAAGGCTTAAAGTTGGAAATTTTGAGTTTTCAGGATACTTTAAATTTTGAGTGTTAAAATTCAATTTTGTTCATTCCATCAGTTCTGGAATATTGAATCTGCTCTAGGGGAACTTGTAGAACTGAATTCGAAGTTAAAACGAAGATTTTAGGCTCAAAGTTGTATTTCTAGTTCATTTTGGATCATAGGTTTTAATTTGGTCAACATTTGGAGTTCAAGAGCCTGTATCGAAATTCCATCAGTTCTAGTGGTTTTGAGTGATTAACCTAACGCTAGAAATGGCTTCGTGCAATTTTTAGAGCTTCCGTGAATATTTTGAGTTTTTGAGTTCGAAACTAGGTTAAATGATTTTTCTCGGGTTTGGGGCCATGGGAGCCTCATATTTGAATTTTGACGGTTCCATTGAGTCGAGATTGTCGCTTCTGGTAGGGTTCCATTTATGGTTTGTATTTACAGGGTTCCGAATGAATTCCCGAGGGTCCAGTGCTTTTATTTTGGTTTGTTGTGTTTTGGCTGGTGCAACTATATTTGGTTAGGTCCAGGTTACTCTCTGCGATCGCGCCCAAAGCTCTGCGTTTACGGAGGTCAATTCATTTAGACCTCCTCATTCATGGGATGGGGTCCGCGTTCGCGGAGTTATAGCGCGTGAGGCTTCCCAAGCCTCTGTGTTCGCTGGGTACTAGTCCCCTCTGACCTTCGCGTTCATGGATAATACTCCATGTTCTCGGATAATACTTTACGTTCACGGAGTGATGTTCATGCCTGAATAGTGTGTCTTTTTAAAATACGGGATTTAAACTTTTTCACCATTTTTGACATTTCCAAGCTCATTCTAAGGGAGAATTTCCAAGGTTTCCAAGGTAAATCGAATGGGTAGCTATTTTCTAACATATTTCATTGATTTACATTGATTAATTAATGATTTTAACTTCTAATTTTGAGATTTTAGTAGTGTAAATTGGGAATTTTTGAATATGAATTTTCTAAACTTGAACCGTTGATTTCTCCCTCATCTTAACTCCATTTTCAAAATTATTTTCACCGTTGAGTTCTTTATTACGTTGGGAATAGTTTCATATATTAATTTTTAGATTTTTACAATGTTTCTCGACATGAATATTTTTACCATTTTACCCTTTTTTTGGTGTCATTAGATTCGTTATGTGATTGTGATACCATATTTGAATAGATTATGGTGAATTAGAGTACCGAAAGAGGGGGAAAGCGGCAATTTCAACTTGATTTGGGACTTTAATTGAGGCAAGTGAACTTCTAACCTTTCGTTAAGTATGATTGAACCTTTTATGCTCCTATATGAATGGAATTGATGATTTGGGTGTAGAATTGTACCATTGTAAGCTTGATCATGATTATTCGTATTGAATACTTTCTTGTACATTGATATATTGATTTATAAATGAATGGTGATTATATAATCTATGTGACCTTGTGAATTATTCAATATTGATTGTAAGATGGTGCATATATTATGATATGGTTGAAATATTGAGACATTGATGATCTTGAGACAGTGATTAGATTGTGATACTGATGATATTGAGATGTTGATGGTATTGATATATTGAGATCATTATGATGATGACACTGTGATATAATTGTGATCATACATGTTGCATCTATTATTATCTACTAATTGATACTTGTGATGGCTACGACCGAGGGGTGAGAAAGATAACATGTGGATTGGTGGCTGAGGTCTCTTCCAAATGGTTTGAGGTTTCTTTCGGGTGGGTGAGTTTAGCCCGAGGTCTCTTCCACATAACTCGAGTTCTCTTCCAGGCTGGTGAGCATTAACTAAGGTTTTTGTCGGCGGTTTTCATAGATATACAGACAGATATGTCCCCCAGGGGTTCTGACTAAGGCAGACAACCATATCTAATTAGTAGATGTGTATTCTAGGATAGACATGCATCACGATTATTTGACATTGCATTGCATGATATGCACCTCATGACATACACTTCATCTCACATCATACTTGGTTGATGTTGTTGTATGTTGTATACTTATATCATTCTTGTTGTGAGTATATGTTGGATCTATTGGTATTCCCATGTATTGAGATATCATGTCAGATGATGAATATATATATATATTTGTGATCAATATTATATTATGTTGGAACTTTTCTAAGTGCAGGTTTGTAGTTCGACGGATTGTGGTTGGGATATAAGGAGTTACTTGTGTTCTTCATTGTTTTACTTTAGAGTAGTTTCATCTCGTTGAGCACCCTATTGTTTGGTACTCACCCCTTTCTACATTTTTGTAGGTTGTGAGCGAGGTCTATCCTGCAAGACTTTTCTTTGTTGGACCGAGCTTCTGGATCACTTGAAAGGTAGCTGCTCATGTCTTCAACAAGCCCTTGAGGATCCCATTTTATGTTATTGGTTCTATTTGAGGACTAGACATTATGACTTATATTTCATTTGACTATTCTGTATTTAGAGGCTTGTACATGTGACACCAGTTCTTGGGCTGATTGTAGTATTTTCTTCCGCATCTACATATATTATTATACTATTTTTCTTCTGCTTTATCTGTATTTGTTAAGTTGTTGGATTTGGACTAACTCGTCTTGGTAGGTTAGGTGAGTCCCATCACACTCGGATTTCTGGGTCCTGATACAATGAAGAGACATCATTTTCATATTGCATTACCGTAGGAAGTGGTGCTCATTCATATTCCATCCATTAATTTTTTATTATCATTGCATTCATTTTTACATTGCACTATCAAAGGGGATAGTGTCACATGCATTCATATAGTACTACCGGAGGTGGTAGTGTTTTTTTAAATTTTCATTGCATTCATATTGCACTGCTGGAGGTGGTAGTGTCACATGTATTCATTTTACATCGTACTATCATAGGTGGTAATGTCACATGCATTCATTTTACAGCGCATTACCGGATGTGGTAATATTTTTTTATTTTCATTGCATTCACATTATACTATCGGATGTGATAGTGTCACATGCATTCATTTTACATCGCATTACCTGAGGTGGTAGTGTTTTTTTTATTTTCATTGCATTCATATTGCACTATCGAAGGTAGTAGTGTCAGATGCATTTATTTTACATTGCATTACCGGAGGTAGTAGTGTTTCTTCATTTTTATTATATTCATATTGCATTGCCAGAGGTGGTAATATCACATCCATCTATTCATTCATATTGCATTGCTGAGAGGGTCATTCCTTCATTTTGCATTATCGAGAGGGTCATTCATTCATCTTGTATTTTCATTTATTTTTGTATTGTCGAGAGGGTCATTCATTCATTTTTGCATTGTCGAGAGGGTCATTCATTCATTTTGCATTGCTGAAAGGGTCATTCATGCATGTTGTATTGCTGAGAGGGTCATTCATTCATATTGCATTGTCGATAGACCCATTTATATTGCATTCAATAAATCATCTTCATTTGTCCTATTAATGGCATGGATTTATATCACACCGATGGATCATTCTTTATTCATTCTGCCAATGGACATGCATTCATATTCTAGCAATGGATCTTATTTGTCTTTTCAAAGGATTCACACCTTGCTTCAACAATCAGATGAAGGTAGTCGACATGCATTGAAAGAGGATGAAGAAAAGTAGTGAAAGTGATGCTATCTTTTTGTTTAATTTTGTCTCTACAGTTTTATCTTCTTTTTTTTTATAACATCCCAAATGATGCATTCTCAATTAAATCACAGGTGCAAATCAGGTCAACAAAGTCAAAACAATGTGAAACTGTTGAAATTGAGGAGCAACTTTCACCGTAGTTAAGACACTCCTATTGAAGGTCATGTGTTTGATCAAAATTGAGTTCGTCAATTTTCTTTGTCCACGATCTCTTTCATCGATCATATCCAATGAAAGGGACAACTGTTGACACCCAATATTAGCCCCATATTTTTAAAAATTCATGCTTTTTGTGTTATTTTTATAAATAGTTTAAAATATCTTTTTGATCATTTTAGATTAAGTTTTTTTATAATTACTCTTATTTTTAAAATATTAGAATTTTTAATTAGTTTAATTTTAAATTTTAACGCAATTTAATAATTCATTTTTTAGAAAGATAAAAATTATAAAAATATATTTAATTGGTCCACAATTTGAGCCCTTATTTTTAACCCGCTAGATTTTGAAATGCCTATATAACTCTTTAAAATAATTGTGTAGGAGAGATATTTCTATTTTTGGAAACCTTGATAATCTCTTTCCTTTTCTCCAAAAATAGCCACCATCGACCCCCTCTCCTTTCCACCATTTTCAACTAGTTCCAGTCATCACCGCCACACTACTGTCCTTGCTTCCAACCAACAACAACCAACAACAAAAATTCCACCTGAAACGACAACAACGACATCCAAACAACCAATTGAAAAAATCCAAGCCAATCAAAATCACCCCTATCCCGTTACTGGGCTTCCGGAAAATAGCCCCAAAAACACCATTGTCATCCTCTCTCTCTATTTTCTCGATAGGAAGACCCCACCTCGTTATCTCCAAACCCAGACTCCACAGCCACCACCAAACTCAGTCACAAAATCACCAATAAACAACCCTCTTTCTTCCTCCACTAAAACATCCTCAAATCTGCCACTCATTTTGCCATCAAACCCCACTGTTTCGCCAAACACCACCACCTGAAAACTCCACTGAAACCCGCGAAACCAAAGCCCCAAAAATATCACCCTCATAACCATTGTTCTGATCCCAATCACGATAAAAATACCGCAATAAACTCCACTAAAAAACACCAACGAGCTTGGAGCTCACCCACCACGAACCACCTGCAACACACCAGAAAAATCACACCTCAAAACTCTTTCTCCACCACCCAAAACAACCCCAAACACACCCAAACCACCACCCAAAACTCCCAAACCACCATCAGCGGACCAAGCCATCCCCAGACTTCCATCACCTAACCAAATCGCGAGCCAGGATCCACCGGTGGAACTCCGTCAAAACAGCAGCAACAATCCAAAACACCAACCTCAAGCCACCGCAAAGCTCAAAATCAGACTACTCCCTCTTCTTCTCGATGCTTTCAACCACCAACCACCAAAATCCCATCGAAAAATGCATCATAAAACAGCCCCAAAAACCCTCTTTATTTTTTCTTTTGTTCCAGTAAAAAACTCTCTCCCTTCGTTCCTAAAATCCATAGAAAAATGCACCAATGAACAACAACCCAAACCCCCCCCCCCCCCCCTCTCTTGTCCTTCCTTCTTCCTCTTGATTTCTCAATTATTTTTTCACTTCTCCACTTCTTGATTTCTTGGTTAGTTTAGGATAGAGGACTCTAGGAAGAAAAGAAGCAATGGCAAAATGAGTCAGCCCAGATGCAATTTTAACTATTTTAACGAACCGATCATCGGATTCTTCTACAGATCTTTCGAAAATTATCGTTCAAGTGTGGATCTCAAACCCATCGACGAACAACGACCAACAACCAAAAATCCGAACCTGACGAGCTCAAAGCTCCCATGCGTTGCTTATGGGTATTTTCTTTCCTAACTTCAATAGTGTTATTTGTCATTTTATTTGATAATATTTGTTTTATATTTTAACTAATGTTTTGGTTACTTTAATTTTTTTCTTTAATTATTGTATTATTTTATAGATAAGTTTTAGATTTGTTTGTGTATTGTTGTATTTTGTCTTTATTTTATTACTTTTACTATTTGATTGCTCTGCTTATAATAGTAACAGTGATAATATTTCTAATTTTTTAACTATAATTCTCATTTGTACGTTGATTTTTCAATCGCTCTGTGTTTGTTAAGTTAGATTTAGTTTGGAAGTATGATATTGTGGTATTTTCTGTTATAATTTACTTTCCTATATTATGTTTCATTGTGCCTGTTATAAAAGACAGATATCAAAAGAAATACGGAGAGAAAATTATATAGAATATGATTTATAAAAAGGAAGACAAATTTATCACTCTCAATTTCTTCTCTTATATTCTTCAAATTTCTTCTCTTATCTTCTTCTTCAAACAAGTGAAGACTTCAACTATTTATAGTTGAAGAAATCTTCCATGTAATGAATAAGAAATTACATAAGGTCATTTTCAAACATCACTAACCAATATAATGCATATTCTACTACATAATGGTAAATGCACTACATAATGGCAAATGCACTACATAATGGTAAATGCACTACACAATTAAACATATATTTACATATTTATAATAGTGCCTATTTTATTTCCTATTTTTGTTCATTTGTAATTATTTTTTAACTTGTTAGATTAATGCTATACATTTCTTTAGAATTTATTGGTTTATTTATTCAATTTTAGTGATGAGTTGTTATTATTTGATTACTGCTTCAGGTTACTTTACATTATGTTTTGGTTAGTGTTACATAATTTTGTGTTTTTAAATGATAAGTTAATGAATCCCATCTATGTATTATTTTATTATTATTTATTCTTGTGATATTATTAAGTATTATTGTCATTGTTATTTTATCCTTTCTATTTTACTTTTTTCTGTATATTTGAGTCATGAGCATTTTTATAAGTGTTATTGTTGTTTTAAATTTATGATTATTCACATATATATTATTTGTTTTCGATTTTATATTTGCTTTGACTTTAGCTAGAGTTGTTTCATTTGAATCTATGTAGATCACTTTATCCTTTTACTCTTTTATTCATTTCATAATAATTGTATTAATTGTATTAAAATTAGCCAATGAAAAATATATTTGTCGGATTTTGAGTCCTCATTTAAAGAATACAGAAAAATTTAATTTAGATTAATATTTATTTTATTTTTTAAATTCAAAAATTTTAGTTTAAATTCACGTACATACTGTGTATTAAAATTGGTTGATGAAGAAATTATCGTCGATTTCCAAGACCTTTCACGTATATAAGATGGATTTTATTTTTAGTTATTGTTTTTATTCATTACTAACATTTTTATTAAGTGTTTTTACAGGTGCAGGAAGTTATTTATTTTTTTATTCATTAATGTGTATATTATTGACGTTAGACAAATACTAAGCCATGTCCCATATTATTATTTATTTTATTTTTTGTGTATATTTTATCATTATTATACTTGTGTTATATTGTTACATATCTCCTCCTCAATTTGAGAAAATTGAGTTCAGTCGGCACCCACAGTTGTAGATTATGAAGGGTGTTAATATCTTCTCTTTGGAATGACTTGAACCCTTACCTCGAGTCTAATTGATTCGCAAACTCTTTTTATAAATAATTAATTAGTTTCCTAATTATTCTTAAAATTAGGTGGTGACTCCAAATCTAAATTAATTTTTTCAAAAGTTCTTTTAAATTCTTTAATTTAATTTAATTTCTTATGAGTTGCCACGATGTTGCATCTTCGGAATGTCAACAAATTGGACTAAGCCATTCAAGATATGTGTGATGCAAGCGGAGTGGCCCTTGGAACTATACTAGGCTAGAGAGTTGGAAAACTTTTCCATCCTATTTACTATGCTAGCAAAATGTTGAATGTAGCTCAAAAAAATTATACAATAGCTAAATAAGAACTCCTATCTGTGGTGTACGCTTTTGAGAAGTTTTGTGCATATATTTTAGGTACAAGAGTTGTAATTCACACTGACCATGCAACATTGTGATATCTTATGAAAAAAAAGATGTCAAGCCAAGGCTCATTAGATGGGTGCTATTATTACAGGAATTTAATTTCAAAGTGAGAGACAGGAAGGGCTGCGAGAATCTGGTGGCTGATCATTTATCTCATCTTGATCCACAAAGTTCTAGAGTCGAGGATGAATACATCTCTGACAAATTTCTTGACGAGGCTATGATGAGGGTGGCTAATGTAGCTACTCCTTGGTATGCTCATTTTGTAAACTATTTGGTTTGCAGGATCATTCCAGTCTTTCCAAATCCTCACCAACGGAGGAGATTCCTACATGATGTAAAGCGATATTACTAAGATGAGCCTTATCTTTTTAAAGTGTGCAACGATAATATGATTCAAAGGTATGTATCGAATTCTGCAATGGGGATTGTCTTAGAAGAGTGTCATTCATCACAAGTTGGGGGCCATCATGGAGAGATTAGGACCGCTTCCAAGGTACTTCAAAGTGGCTATTATTGACCAACGCTTCACAAGGGCTCTCATGAGTTTGCTAAAGCATGCCCAAAATGCCAACTTCAGGCTAACAATTCTAGAAGGCATGAATTTCTGTTGACACCAATCCTAAAGTTGGAAGTTTTTTATGTATGGGGGATAGACTTCATGAGTCCTTTCACAATTTCATATGGGAACAAGTACATCTTTCTAGTAGTAGATTATGTATTGAAATGGGTTTAGGCAGTTGCTTTGTCGTCCAATTATGGTAAATGAGTGATGCGGTTTTGAAGAATAACATCCTTACTAGATTTGGTACTCCTAGGGCCATAATCACTGACGGCGAGTCTCACTTCTTCAATAGGATGTTTGGATCATTCCTGAGTAAGTAATTATAGGATAAAGTACAAGATAAAAACTTTGTACCATTCGCAAGCCAAATGGGCAAGGGGAGTTGTTTAGTAGAGAAATAAAGATGATACTTGCAAAAACTGTGATTGGAAATTGAAGTGACTGGTCCAGAAAGCTCGATGATGCCTTATGGGCTTATCGAACAGCCTACAAGGCCCTCATTGGTATGTTGCCTTATAGTTGGTTTTTGGCAAAGCGTGTCATTTTTCTATGGAGTTAGAGCACAGGTCTTTATGGGCACTAAAGAGACTAAATTTCAACCATGAAGAGGCTCTAGAAGCTCAATTGACCCAACTCCACCTTCTAGATGAGTTCAGGTTGAAGGCATACGAAAGTTCAACCTTTTACAAAGAAAAAAAGAAAAGGTGGCATGACCTAAAGATCTTGGAAAGAGAATTTACTGAAGGAGACCCGATAATGCTTTACAACTCAAGGATTTGTTTGTTTCCCAAAAAGCTCAAATCAAAGTGGTTTGGATTGTTCAAAGTCGATGAAGTATTTGCTAATGGTGTGGTGGAAATTGAAAATGAAAAGGGGGAGAAATTCAAAACAAATAGGCAAAGGTTGAAGAAGTATTATGGAATACCTCCAGATGTTTGGGTGGTTGATGTCAGGTTTGTGAATGAGGTTTAACTTGTAACAGACATCATTATGCCACAATGTAAACTCAAATGCTTCTTGGAAGATAACACAAGCGTTAGTGGATTTTGAATAATATGTGCTGATGGTTGCAAGACTTCAAATTGAAGAATGGCACAAGGAGAAGAAAGGATAATGATAAGCTCCAGTTTGGCGAACCGCCAATGGATCTTGACGATCGCAGTTTTAACCACCTTTTGGACAAATTCATGACCTTGAAATTATTATTAAAATCAGTGGTCCTAGGGTCCAAATCGACATATTGTTGATACAAAAGAGCGTTGAGTTATTTGCTCGCCTTATGGCTTATTGAGTGCATCCTTAGCCACTGTCAAAATTTGCGGTTTCCATGAAAATTTGGCGCTTTGCCAAGTTGAAGGGGTCATCTCGATTTTGACCGCACTTTGTAATCTTTGATAAGCCTTAGGTTATTGTAGATTTTGGTGATCAAGCTGATAACTCGGGGTGTCGCCAAGCTTGTTTAGTTATAAATTGTTAACCCGCCTTTTGGTCCTCAAGATAAGCTTTAGAAGGAGGTATGAAGAGGCGATCTTGAGCACAATCGACATGTCGTCGACTATGCTCTACAGAAATAAACATCGATACAGAAGTCGAAGCATCTCAACTAAACCCCTTAAATGCTCTTTAATTGATTTTACTTTACATCTTATCATCCACCTTCCTTCGAGCACACACCATCAACATACTCTTTAGATTTCATCTTAATTTCTTTTTCTTTTCTTCCAAGGGGATTGATGCAAGTTATCTACCAGTTTCTTTGCACTTTCATTGTTAGCAAATGGCGCCTCAAGTATAAAATTTCATGTCCATTAAATAAGATGTTTTCATGAAAACATATTTGAAGGGTATATCGTGTGTTGCATGATGTGGGTACTTATTTCATGTCCATTAAATAAGATGTTTTCATGAAAACATATTTGAAGGGTATATCGTGTGTTGCATGATGTGGGTACTAATAATTTGTCCATAACTTATGCTTTTAAATGTTTTGAGCTGCATTTGATAAGCCTTAAGATACCTTGAATTTTCATAGTTATTTTCCAAAGAGAAAGCATACGTGTGGAAAAGTTGGGTTCCTCTTGCCTCTAAATGATGATCTCTGTGAACTAAAAATGCTTTTGATTCGAATTTAAATGGTTTTCTATGTGTATTTTTTGGAGGAGTCCATATAACCCTGGGAATTAGTTGGGCGACATTAACTTGCCCAATGATAGATTGAGTGACGTCATTCTTAAGGGTGAGTCATTGTTTGACCAAAATCGTTCCATTGATATTGTTAAAAGATTAAGGATAGCCTCTTTTGAAAATACACAAAATATTGAGAATTTTGGGCAAATATGTCACGCCTCAAAATCTATAAAGACGGACAGGCAACCGGTGTGCCCTAGAGGCTCGAGAGAACTAACACATAACCTGTGCTCATTATGCATATGACTATGACAACTACACAGTGGTGAAAGTTCATAAAAGCTATTGAGATAAGAGATCAAAATAATTAGCACCAAAACTTACATACCAGAATTGGTCGTTGAGGCCACAACGATTTAGAGACAAGATGCAAATGAGTTTTATACAATAAGTCTACAATGCCTCTATAAGATAACATAGGTCGGGACAAGCCCCAACTTACTTTGTACTATTATACAATATCAAAATGCATATACTAAAAACTCAGTAAAGCCTCAAATCAACGTGGAACTCACAAAAAGTAGTTGGGTGTCGGGTGCGGGTACACTGGAGGTCTACTAGCTGGAGTATCTCTACCTGCAGCATGAATTGCAGCATCCCCCAAGAGGGATGTCATGATGAAATAATGTACTAAATATGTAAAGCTAGCATATGTAAAATGAGAACACAAGTAACATCAAGTAGCAGTATATAAATGCACATACCGTAACTGTCACGACCCAAAATGGGCCGTGAGTGGCACCCACACCTAACCTCCTAAGTGGGCGAACCAACGATACAAATTCCAACTTATATTAGCAGTTCACTTATAAAATAC
>JBCEWC010010025.1:0-18097 GCA_038996855.1 Solanum aculeatissimum
GATCACATAGTCCCTTGATATGTTATGGCTCTTGGAGAATCTTGGGTGCTTGCACCATCTTGATATGATATGATATGATATGGAGCTACTCTTTTGCGTGAATCATGACATGAAGGTTGGTTTGGATTTTTAGCCCCATGATGCATGATTTTGAACTATGTTAAATTCTTGTTAAGCATGCATGAAGTATTTGAAAGTATGTTTGGCTCCTAAGCCCAAGTACGCATGATTTGAAGTTTAAGTGTCAACTTTCTATTTAAAAGCATGCATATATATATATATATATATATATTCTTGTGGGATGATGGCATAGTACCGATAAGGATTGGAGTAGTAAGAGGGCTATCCCCATGGGTCCCACTCATTTCTCGAAACTATGGGCCTACATAGGTTGCTACCGAAATGACCGGGTCGTAAGGTATGCCCTTGATATGAAATGATATGATATGTTTATGATATGCTATGTCATGTAAACCCTTCCGAAATGACCGGGTCGTAAGGAAGGTGGCCATCACATCGAAATGACCTGGTCGTAAAGTGTGGTGAAGATTACCTTTGGCAAGTAGTCTTCTCCAATCCAATGGGAGGCCTCATTAGACAAGGTCATGTTGTATCTCACATGGACTTGTGATGTCGGTTATGTTCCATCCCCTCTATACTACGCATTACGGCATTCATGCATCATGACCTACATGGCATATTGATATATTGTCACTTCCTATATTCACTTCTAAATATGTGCCCTTGACATGTAGGTTGTTATAGGCTCATGTACATATGCATTTGCATGCCCGAATACTTAGTACTTTATTGTGCTAACTAATACTCTTGTCTACATGCTCTAACCATGTAGGTACCGGTGATGACTTCCACATTCCACCGAATGACGTGTGATTAATCTTGAAGATTTATACTAGTGGTGAGCCCTTTTTTTCAAGGGCAATAGCCATTTTCTATCCACCTAGTTTTATCATGTTGTCTATTTCATTTATGTATTGAGGGTAATCCTCAAACTATATCGAGCCCCGTTTTATCTATGTAGAGGCTTATGGACAAACTCTAAACTCTTGTACGCCGACTTGTTATGTTGAATATTATGCTTATGGAAACTTTGCTTATTAGTATTGATTATGACGATTGTCATTTATTATTCGGGTTCTCCTTCGCCATGTCACATCTAAGACCCCTATCCGGGTCGTGACACACACCATATCCCCATTGGGAGAAAACCTAAATCTTCCCATCGGCAACCAACTTCTTCAATTCCGCCAAGGAAGGATCTGAATCTTGTTTAGCCTTAACATAAACTACCAAAGAGGACTCGGATCCACCTTGCACAAGGATCCCACTATTGTCGGATTTGGCCAACCTCACACCCAACCTAGCCAAATGGTGCACATCTTTTTCTATCTCTTTCTTTCCCTCATTGTGTGTGTCACACTCCCCATAGAGAGTCTACTAAGAGCATCCGCCACAACATTAGCCTTACCGGGGTGATAAAGGACACTCATATCACAATCTTTAAGAAGTTCTAACCATCTCCTTTGTCTCAAATTAAGGTCCCTTTGCGTGAACACATATTGTAAGCTCTTGTGATCGGTGAAGACATCCACATGCACCCCATACAAATAATGTCGCCAAATTTTCAAAGTAAACACTACCGCCACTAACTCAAGATCGTGAGTCGGATAATTTTGTTCATGCACCTTCAATTATCGAGAAGCATAAGCTATCACCTTACCATGTAACATAAGCACGCAACCCAAACCAATACGCGATGCATCACAATAAATCACAAACCCATCTAACCCATTTGGCAAGGTCAAAATCGGAGCTGATGTAAGTCAATCCTTCAATGTTTGGAAACTTTTCTCACATTCATTTGTCCACACAAACATGGCTTTCTTTTGAGTCAACTTGGTCAATGGAGACGCTATAGAGGAGAATCCTTCAACAAACCTTCTATAATAACCGGCCAAACCAAGGAAGCTTCTAATATCCGAAGGTGTCAATGGTCTAGGCCAATCCCTCACTGCTTCAGTTTTCTTAGGATCAACCTTGATGCCATCACCGGACACCACATGACTAAGGAAAGCAGCTTCTCCTAACCAAAGCTCACACTTGCTAAATTTGGCATACAATTTCTTTTCTCTCAAAGTTTGGAGAACCAACCTCAAATGACCTATATGTTTTTGCTCACTACGAGAGTAGATCAAAATATCATCAATGAATACCACCACAAAATTATCAAGGAACGGCTTGAAAACCCGATTCATAAGATCCATAAACACCGCTGGAGCATTTGTCAACCTAAATGACATCACTACAAATTCAAAATGACCATAACGAGTCCGAAAGGCCATTTTTGGAATATCACACTCCCTCACCTTCAATTGGTGATAACCCGAACGAAGATCTATCTTGGAGAAATGAATAGCTCCTTGAAGTTGGTCAAACAAATCATCAATCCTAGGCAACGGGTACCTATTCTGAATGGTCACCTTGTTCAATTGCCTATATTCAATACACATCCAAAGAGACCCATCCATCTTCCTTACAAACAACACCGAAGAACCCCAAGGTGAAATGTTTGGTCTAATATACCCCTTTCCTAACAAATCTTTCAATTGATATTTCAATTCCTTCAAATTTATCGGGGCCATACGATGAGGGATAGAAATTGATTGAGTATCCGGAAGAAGGTCTATATCAAACTCCACTTCTCTATTAGAAGGAATGTCGGGCAAGTCCTCAGGAAACACATCGGGAAACTCATTTACCATCGGGACCGATTCAAGCCTAGGTGACTCACCCTCCACATCTCTAACCCGCACAGTATGATAGATGCACCCTTTACAAATTGTCTTTCGGGCTTTGAGGTAGGAAATAAATCGACCCTTAACCACGGAATCACTACCCTTCCACTCCAACACGGGTTCATTAGGAACTTGGAATTTGACTTGCCTAGTTCTACAATTAATTGAGGCATATGATGCATGCAACCAATCCATCCCAAGAATGATATCAAAATCATACATTTCAAGTTCTACTTGGTCAACGGGGAACACTTTATGCAACACCGACACGGAACAACCCCTATACACTTTCTGGGGAACAATAGAATCACCCACGAGAGTATACATCGAATAGGTTTCCCTCAAGGTTTCAGAACTCACACCAAATTTGACAGCAACAGAGGAGTCACAAAAGATAAATTTGCACCCGGATCAAGTAAATCATAAACATCAAAGTTAAAGATTTTCAACATACCAGTCATGACGTCCGGAGCTTCCTCCACCTCTTGGCGAGCATAAAGAGCATAGAACTGGTTTTTTCTAGGAGCACCACCAACCGGGGCCTTTGGTTACCCTTGATCACCGGGAGAAACTTGGTCTTTCTTCACATTCTTTGGGCAATTTGAGATTTTGTGGTCTAAGCTACCACATCCAAAGCAAGCACCTGTGACCTTCCTACATTCACCCGTATGGTTTCCCCCACATTGACCACAATGAGAAAATCGGGGAACACCCACAACTTGGGCCTTAGGAGGAGGCACCTTTGGATTGGCAACTCTCACATTTGAACCTTGGCTTTGTTGGAAAAGGAAAAATCCACCACTACTCTTGACATTGGAGAACCCACCCTCAAGTCGGGCCCTCTTAGTTTATGCACCCTCCTCTCTTTTAGATTTTCACCCTTGATTTGTTTGGCATAAATAATGAGCATCGAGATGTCCATATCCCTAATAATCCTGGTCGTTTGGTACTCCTTCACAACCAAATTCGATACACCAGAGATGAATTTGTGCATTCTTGCACAGGGATCAGACACGAGCATAGGAGTATACTTGGAAAGTTTAGTGAACTTAAGGGCATAGTCCCTCACTGTCATGTTACCCTGTTGGAGATTTATGAACTCGCTCATCTTAGCCTCTCTAAGCTCAAGAGGAAAGAACCGATCAAGAAAGGTCATCTTGAACTCTTCCCATCCAACCATAACATCCACCATCCTCTCAACAAGTCATTGGTTGTACCACACTTATTCTACATACTTAAGTTGGTAAGCGGCTAACTCCGCCTTCTCCTCCAAATCCACACCCATGATAGTCAACACTTTGGTGAGTTCATCAATGAACTCTTGAGCATCCTCATCAACCTTAGAGCCAAAGAACTCCGGAGGGTTCATATGAGTGAAATCCCTCACCCTTGAAGTTGGAGTACCAATGTTCACGGGATTCACCGAACGGGCTTGGTTGGCCACGAATTGGGCCAACATGGATACGACATTCCTTAACTCAGCATGGGTCACATTCTCCTCTACCGGTGCCCGAGGAGCTTGATGTTGGGATTGTGTGTTGATTATATACTTATGTTGGGATTGTGTGTTGATTATATATTTATGTAGAAGTTGTCTCCGGTCCCTACGTGGTTAAAGCATGTAGACAAATATTATGGGTTAGCACATAATATACACTAAGTATGCGGGCATGCAATGCATATGATAATATAGTGTGATCAAGAAAAATGACAAAAGGACAAGTGATACGAAAGGAATGCACGTAGCCAAAAGAGGAATATAACAATATGCTATGCCATGATGCAAGAGATACAATCCTACAATCATAATATAGCGGGAATGTAAACTTCAACCGACAACGGAGGAGACCCGAGCGAGATACTACTTGAATTCGGACTACTTGCCAAGTAGATCCCTAGTCAACACTTCATCAAGGGGATTCATAACAAGTCAATACCTATCTAGGGATATAACCCATGGTGGCACATGGTTTGACGGAAAGGAGTATGAACCCTTGGAGATAGCCCACCCTGACTCCAATCCCTCGGTACTAAGTCTCATCCCACGGGAATACTTATATATTCATGCAACTTCAAATCAACGGGCTTACATTCTTTCCAAAATCATGCATCATTAGTCTAAACCAAAACTATTGATCAAAACCATATTCATGCTTAGGCTAAAAGCCAACAAGAGTTTCCAAAATCATTCTCATAATCATTCCCAAATCAATGCAATAAGAGTAGCCCATCTACATTGCTTATCATATCAAGCCTTCATAACATATCAGAGTGGTGCAAGCACCCAAAATTCTCAAAGATCCATAACAAAGAGACTATGTGATCACAAGCCTTAACATATCATATCATATCAAGAGTTTCATCATAATTAACCATCAATGCATATGCTATGACTGACGAACAAGTGCATGGGTAATGTGATTCAAACTTTAAATTCACAATTCAAGAGATAGTTCAACATAAGTCATGAGAAATTCCATATTCAAAACATAATGCAATTTACCCATGCATAATTAAACCATTAAGGGATATGCACATTGATCCTTCAAGAATTTCCATGAATTTCATAAAATTCAAACTTAAATCATTTTTAATTCACCTAATTTCTACATCCCACAATCCAATACAATGAAATACATCAAAATTAGAAGAATCCATAACTTAAAGAAACATAAAATCATAAATTAAAGAGTAGGGTTCTTGGGTCTTCATAGATGAAAGGGAATCCATGAATCAAACCCACATACCTTGAGTTTAGCCACAAGAATTGTAGAATTTAGCAAGCAAGATTATTTTCCCCAATTTTCTTCAAGCTTTCAACAATGGAGGTCAAGAGGATTCAAGAAATTTTAGAAAGGATTGAAGAGTGTTTTGATGAGTGAAATAGGATTAGGGTTTGAATTTAAGGGTTTAGGAGACTTTAGGGAAGTTAAAAGAGTCATAGGATTAAGCCAATTTATGAAATTACCATTAATGAAGTGGACTAATAATTGAAACACAGTGTCACATGGAAGGGCTACAGTGCCCGTCAACAGGTACACAGTCCGTGTACTGGACCGTGAGGCCACACTTGGCCTTGACTTCAGCTCGAACTCTCGGGGGACTTTTAGGAACACTTCACAGAGGGAATCACGGACTGTGTACTGGTCCGTAGAGCCACACTTGGCCCGAATTCTAGCCTCAAGACTTTGCCAAGTTTCTGCCTCACTTCAAGGGACCCCTCACGGGTCGTGAAGTGTCTCACGGACCGTGGGATGGTCCGTGGGACTTGAATTGGACTGTGGCCTGGGCCCCAACCCTTTGGAGCTCACTGGAACCACCCACAGACACCAACACAGACCGTGGACCACCAAAAGGTCAATGGTCCGGTCCTTAACCAAAATTCTAGAACTCATTTCCAGTGTCCTTCTAATTACGGGCAGTCTCACTGTTTTGGCCATAACTTTCACATACAAACTCTGAATTGAGTTAAAACAATTGTGTTACGAAGATAACGCAAAAGGATTCAATTTCATATATAGAATCCCATACAGTTAATCCCGTAAAAAAAGTTATGATCTCTCAAAGTACACTGCCCAACCGGCCTCATAATGTCCCCAAACGGTCCGTTTTGAATCCGGCCGCTTAAATTCAACCCATGGCTACAAAAATTCATCCACGACCAGTTTAACACTATCGTTGACCAAACATTATGAAGTTCAAAAAAATTTGGGTCATTACATTGTGAGTGTAACCATGTCTTGATTACTCCTTAGTCACCTCTGAAGGCTTTAAAATCACTTAAGTGGTTTGTCGGAGTTTGAGAATCAATGACAGAGGTGGAATTGTATATGTTGCTCTTTGTGGCCCTGTTTGTAAGCTTTAATTTAGACTAATTGATATTTGATTTGCTTGAGGGCAAGCAAAGGCTTAAATTGGGGATTGAAGAGTCCATATCTTGGACTCATTTTAAGATTAGAATGGAAAGAAATGTTATCCTTAGTGTGCTATTATGCTTCAATTGCTAACTAATGTGCATGTGTTATAAAATAAAATAGAGATAAAAGTTCACAAGTGGTTGTTACTTAAAAAAACTTGAAAAATGGGTAAAAGTGCACAAAAGGCAGACAAAAGAGGCTTTGTCGAAGGTGCAAAGAGACCACCTAATGTTGTAGCATCCAAGTTCCTAAGTCCATGGAAAAAAAGCGATCAGGATCGGCAATCGCCAATATATTTAGCACATCACTAAATGGACAAGAAGACAATCTAATGTTGCAGTGCTCAGAATCCCAAAGTCCATGATAGAAGGTCGATGTAGAAGGAAGTTCAATGCATCTTCGAACATGATCAGCGGAATGAAGAGTCGTCGCCCAATCTTTTAGAGACTCAAGCCTTCAAAGGAATACAGAGGAGAGCGATCAAGTGCATATTTGGCGCATCACCGAAGTGCTCAGCGACGGTCGGCCTTGATCGCTTAATGACTACTCGGTTCATAAAATTCCACTTATTTTGTATGAAATATTTAAACCTTTTGGGAAAGGACATTGTAAAGACCATTCATATTAGAATTTCAAAGAGAGAGAGTAATAGTAGAGTACATAGATCATTCTTTCTCAATAGTACTAGGGTGAAAGGGTTTCTAGCTTGTGAAGACATAAACTTTTGGAGATTTGCTGGTTTAATTCAACTTTTCTCTTATAATCCTTGTTCCCCATGAACTCAACTGCTAAATTTAGTATTGAATCTTTAAGTTTGAGCATGAGTGGCTAAAACTCCTATGTAGGGATGTGTAAATAATATGCATCTTTGATTTTTATGTTAGGTCTATGATATTTTGACTATATTATTGTTAATCTGAGTGAATTTACATCTATTGTGGAGTTTCTCATATAATCCTATTGTTACAAACTTGATGTTTACTTTAGATCTCTAATTATTGCTTTACTCTGAGTAGTTAGAGTGTGGAATAGATGTATTAGCAAAAAAACCATTCAAGATTTCAGTTGAATGCCACAGTTATGAATTCAATGGCTAAGGTTTTAGGTAGTTTGTTGTACTTTCTCGGGTCATACATGACCTAGAGCAATTCGCGTATGTTGTCGTAATAGATTCATGTGAAATACCTTTGTTGTCTTAATTGAAGTGTTGGTTATAAGCAACCTAGCCTATTTACTCATGTTTAACTCGATTAGTTTATTGTCTAGACCCGACCTAGTAGATCTAATCCCATATTTGTACATTTCCAGCATCTCTCTTACTCTGTTGCTAATTCGCTAATTAAGAATTTGTTGTGAGCTAGATTTTAATTATACTTATTGTAACCCCCCCCCCCCCAATTTGAACCTGCAATTGTCTAGTTCAATGAACTACTTTGCCTCTTGAACCACCATTCCCTATGGAATTTAACCCCAACTCTCTTGTTGGGTTAATATGTTGATAACGATCATCCCTGCTTCCTTTGACTAATAGGTTTGAACGTTATCAAATTCAAGTCATACATGTTATAATTTTCACCTTTACATTATCCAATCATATCCACTAAAATAATTCATTAATCTCCAAGATTCACATTGAAAGAAAATACTGAGTTCAAATAAATTCAATAAGGGTTATGGTCCACTTATTTCTATCAATTTCCAAATCAATCAAAAATTGAATAATCCACAAGTTCACAAACATTCACAATTTCACAATTATTTCACAAGTCAAGAAATCACAATATTTAATATTACCCAATCCAAAATCTCATGATCAAAACCTACAATAGTATAATTCTATCCCATTTCATGTCACAAATCACTCAAAACCACTCACATAGGATAATACAAGGCTCGATCATGCTTAACAAAAGGCTAGAAGTTCATACGTCTTAATTGAAGTCTAACCAACTCAAATCCTTTTCTCCTTCAACGATACTCCAAATCACCTCAATTTAGTCAAATATAGAATCAGAATTATATTATGAAACTAATGAAATGACAATAAAATCAACAATTTGGATAAAAAGAGCAAAATGGTCCAAAAATCGCATACCAACAAAGGTTCTCAAAATTTGAAAATCTTCACATGAAAATGTTTCCCAAGAAGGAATCTAATGGTGAAAACTATTTCAAAAAAGAATTTGAAATGAGCTCAAAATCTTCATTTTTCTTTCAAAAATCAATGTCCAAAAAAGCTTAAAGTTTTCTGATTCAAAACCCAAATGTTAGATGTTAAAATCATGAACTAATCAATGGAAATTGAAGATATAAGTTAGAAATACATTACCCCAAAAGCTTTGTCTTGAAATTACTTGAAAATCTTTCCAAAGTCGAACTTAGAATGTTAAAAATAAAGAAAAAAGGGTGAAACCCAACATTTTAAATCAAGCTACTGTTTCAAGGATTTTTATACTCCGCGAATATGGAGGTCAACTTGACCTAATACACTATGAACACCGAGTTCAAGGCATCCACATGCACCTCTGCAAACACGGAGCCCTCATCCACAAATGCGGAGCTCTAAGAGCTTGACTTCTGCAAACGCGGAAGACATGTCGCGAACGCGAAGGGTACTGCACCAGATATCATACATTGCACAACACATAAATCATAGAATAGATCCTTGAAATTAATTTAGAACTTGATACACACAAATCGAATATGCACCCCTATTATAATTGATGTTCCAGACTCAACGAAATCGTCAGAATTCGAGTTTGAGGTCTCCTTGGCCTGAAACCCTATAAAGCTAAAAGAAACTAGTGAAAATTATAAATACCCAAACTGTCCTTAGAAACTCTAAAAGTTACAACAAGACCATTTCTAGTGTAAGTTTCACCATCTAGAACCACTCAAATCATCAAAATTTTGATTTGAGCTTACGAACTCTGAATGTTGATCAAAGTCAAACTATGATCCAAATTCAACTAAAAATGCAATGTTGGGTTCAAAATCTCCGTTTTAACTCCAAATTTAGTTTCGTCAATTCTTCTTGATCAAATTCTGTATGTCAGAGCTGACGGAATTGATATAATTGCATTTCAACACCCGAAACTTAAGATGACCTCAAAACTCAAAATTTCAAACTTTAAACCTTTAAAAACTCTTTCTTTAGCAAAATTCTAAGTTTTTATAAGATTTTTGAAATTTGACTCTCAAACTCAACCAAAATGACTCAAGGCAACTTTTGAGAAGGGAAAATGATAATTTTATTGAAAATACTAAAAATGACCTTCAAGGTCATTGCAATACATGCACTAATTGTACTATGACATGGTGCTTTTGAATCATTTTAATGAGATCTAACTTGATCTTTATGTTAAGTGATCTCACAAACATTGGGGTACTATTCAATGGGACCTCTTTATAACCTTTTAAATTCTTCAAGAATTTTCATATAAAATGTATTGTCTAGCTAGACATGATAATCATTCATTATGTATATTCAATTTTTTTCATATATTGTCAGACTAAAAGAAACTTCATTACATCCACTATTGGAGAGTACATCTTCATACAATAATGTCAGAATGTTAGTGAAAAATCTTTATGCCCAGGGCACAAGTCATACTTTATATTTTATAATTTTACTTATCACACAATAGTTCATTTGTATGCCACTGATATTATAACTTGATATATGGACTATAAGTCCAGAACATTCTTTTTTCAAATGAAATAAAATATATTTGCATTACATATTTTTTTTGATCAATCATTATATGTCATCTCTATTTGAAAGATTTAATATCAAGATCCTCATCAACATTTATAATTTTGAGCACTACATTATACTAATGACATTGTCGATTGTTATTTGATATCAATTCTAAAATGACATAACTTGCCAAGTTCTCTTCATTTTTCAACATCTGCAGGTACCTAAGTTTTTGCTAAGGTTTATGAAGTTTTATGTCATGGTACTCTTTTTAAAACACTTACCTCATTATTATGATTGTCTTGATCATTTTCTCCTCTTCTTCTTTAAGAAGTTTTATCTTTTGAATCGATTCACCTATCATGATTCAGACATGTCATAAATTATGTCCTCCAAGGACTTTTTGTTAGAGCATTTATAACTGGATATAATGTAGAGTTAGTAAATGCATCTGACAATTGACTTAAATTATCTTTTCAATAAGGATCATATCAATGATAGTCTATTATTTATAACTTATTTTTCAATTGCTTATCATTTCTTCCTAATGTTAGAAAATCTAACATTCACTCCACATTGTATAGGGACTCATCTTTGTGCATTGGATAGTAATGGAGCAATTGAATCATATACAACATATTTTAATTTCTAGATGAGAATTATTGATTCCTGACCTGAATCAATTATGATAGGGGAAGCTTGTTGGTTTGGTAGGTAAATTTGTTGCTTCATTTTAAATAACATATCTCATATTAAATTTCTTTTTGATAGTTTTATTCTCATAAGCAATAGTTTAGCTAGAATTGAAGATATATGATTTCTGCTTAAACCCATTTGGATATAAATCAACATCATTAATATAGTTTATAATTTGAAATGTGCTCTTGATTTAACAAGTCAAGCAAAATATTTTGCAATATTCAAATTGCAAGTTGATAACACTGCACATGTGATCATAACATAGATGCATCTATTAAACTTATATAATAGTAAATGTTCAACATGGCGGGTGAACAAGCCCGTATTCACCTTTTTATACATTTCAAAAATTCAGGGATACAATCTCAATCTTAGCTAATATACTGATAATTTTATCATGAGAACAAATAATACAAGATAATTCTTGAAGAATTTATTATTTCTTCAATATTTAATCACATGATTCTTAATTATTTTTGCATTATATTTATACTGGGATGATCAACCGATCATGCCAACTGATATTTATTTTTATAAACTTCTAGTTTACTTTTGCATCTGATTTCATCATCATGCTCATATTAATGTACCAAAAACAACATGAAAAATGAAAAAAATTTCACATGATTGTGATAATATGCAGATCTCAAATCTCTCATATTTTATGGTCTCAATATAACTAATTTTTCTTTTCTTTGAAACTTACAAAAGTTTCTTTCTTTTGAGACTCACTATAATTTCAATATTATGAACCATTTTGTTTCTTTGGGTAGTAGCACAATAACTCATCAAAGCTCACAATTTATTTAGTATACTACCACATATTTCATCACATTACTTGTATGGTGAATATCTCCTTCAAGAAAAAAATTATATCTTCTTCGTCATGGTCTAAATCATTACAGATAAAACTTGTTTCTTGATTTACTTTTGGTGTTAATAACTTCTTCCCTTTTCAATAAGTAGAAAAGTATTTTTAATCTACATAAATACATAATTAATGACAAACTTACAAGGTCAAAAATTATTTCTTGCATTTGTCCTTTCGATAGGTCATAATAAATATACCACATAATTTGTGATGTGCTAAAAGTACTTGACCAATAACTATTTATATCAAAATAGAACTTCTTTATTTTTCTCAAAGATCTCATAAAAGTGAGTTTCTATATTTATTCAATCATATATGTGCTTGTCATTACTCATAATCTTTATCTTTTCATGACACATTCATTTTTTAAAAATGATCGAGCATTTATGATGTGTAATATCCCATACGCTAGAAAGTCAAATTTTGAAAGAAAGATGAAGAATAGAAAAACTGACACCAGAAACTACGAGTCCAATCTATGGCTCGTAGATTCTTGTATGGATCATAGACAGAGTCTCATGGATGATCCTGACACTTGATGAAATTCTAAATTTTAGAGTTCGACGTACAAACAAATTTCACGAGTCATAATTGATTTCAAGGATCATGGATGATGGTAGTGGATGAGTTTCAGAAAGGGATAAAACAAGGTTCAACAGGACGAAAGCATTTGATGGATCGTGGTCTGGTCTACTAGTCATAGACCAGTTTCGTGGTTGGGACTCAGGGACTTAGGTATTTGACTAAGTATTGAGGAGAATTACAAGGGGTATTTACACCCCCGTAAAAGGAACTACGGGTCGTAGGTTAGGGGTCGTAGGTTAGGGGTCGTGGTTTGGGGCCCAAGTTTCAAGTTTCTGAAATTTGAAAAAAATGAATAGGACCCTTTTCATGAGTTGTAGATCATTCCACTGCTCATGGAATTAGTTTGTATTTTTTTCACTAATTTTTAATGAATGATATTTTTGACATTTCATCATACCCTAAGTCTTATACTACATCATTTTGTTCCAAAACCTACCCCTAACAGTCTAATACTATCAAATTTATCCTAATTACACTTCATTCACGAAATTCCAAGTCTCTAAAGATTTTCCACCTCTTCAAAGTTCTCCTAAGGTTCATATTGAAGCCTTCAACTGGGGTTTCAAACAATTCTTTTCCAAATCTAGATTTCATTTAAGGTATGTGAGTTTATCCACAGGTACCTTTCACCTATGCAGCCCAAACATTTTACAACTAAATCTCGCAATTTCATTATGTAATATTTATGTAATTTCATGGGTTTTTTATGATTTTACTTCCATTGCATATATCAATATGACTTATTTTAACATAAATTGATATCCAAGTGCATGAAATTGATGATTTACAAGGTATTTCTATATCAAGCTATTTTGAATTTTGAAATTCATGGTAGATTGCCTTCATAATGATTCTAATTGATGAATTTCATTGTGTTTATGTATAATCTAATTGAATTGTATATTTTTAAAAGTGATTTAGCGTTGAACCCACCTAGTCTACCCTAGTTTCCAATGAATCATGACTTGAATGATTAGGACTTCAACCAAAGATTTGTAAAAGTTATTCGTATGATCCTAGGAGTCCTTTAATGAATAATTGAATATTAATGAAAGATTTTATCACCTAATCATGGATTCTACTTGTGATAAGGACCACCTTGAAAGGACTCGTACATCAAAAGTTCAAACCAATATTTGAAAATACATTTTTCAAAAAAAAATTTGGCCAACATGCACTTCAAGGAACCTTTTACGGACAGTAGATGCACACCACTGCCCGTGAAAGGGGTCAAGGACATCACTGTTAGAAGTTTTTGGAACTGTCTTATACAGGGTGCACTCTATGGGACGTGGTGCACTCCCCTTCCCAAGAAGCCTTTCACTTCATGAGTGCACACCATGAGTCGTGGTGCACTTCAACACTTGTAAAGTGTGCCTTGAAAGTGCATCGTACAGTTTTTCAAGCATATTTTTGAAAGAAAATTTAGGGCCTTTTCCTAATTCCTAAACTTTATTTGGACATTTTTAGACTAAAATATTCTCCTAATGCTATCCTAACCTATTCAAATGGTCTTTTAATCACTCTTCAAACACTTAGATTTAAAATCACTCCTCCAATCACTCTCAAGTTTACTCTCAAGCTCAAGTGAAGGATTTCATTGAAGAACCTTCAAGTTTCAAGTAAACTTTATCTTTAATATTTTGATTTTCATCAAGGTATATGAATTCATCCATGGGTACCTTTCATCCATGGAGCCCAACCTATTTTCTCACTATTTCATCTAATTTGAAGTATGATCACATTAGAATTTTTATGACTTTAATTTACAATGCTATTATTATGACATAGATTACCTTTGCAGAATATGCATGAATTACTCTCAAGTTACATGAATTATATGATTTTCATGATATTTCTCAATTATGCAATGTTGATTATAAAAATCATGAATGAGTTGCTTCAATTATGATTCAAATAATTTTTTATTCAATAATTACGCATGTATTTACTCAATTATCATGATTTTGAACTTTTTAGTTATGAACTCATGTTATTCTCCTATTGCTCATCATATGATCATGCATGCACAAGGTTTTTAAATAAGCTTATGATTATGAATAAGGAATTTAGGACCTTGAGATAGACATAGGTTGCCTACGGGGAGATTCAAGATTCGAAGATGTGACCTAGGGCCCTAATATGATATGAATAGGAAAGTTAGGACCTTCAGGTTGACCTGGGGTCCCTATGGGAAGATTCAGAATTTCAAGAGGCGACTTAGGATCCTAATATAAAATGAGCTACTCTTATGCATGATGTTATGAATTATGAGACTATGATCAATCTTATGATGATAATGTACAAGTATGAATTATGATGACTTATGACAAGTATGACTTCATGTATGTATATTATATATTTCGTGAGATGTTAACTTAGCATCGAGAGGACCTTGGGATTACGGTTCACCTATTAGTTGAGGCATGACCCATTGAAATATTCATTATCCCATAACTACGTGCCACTGTAGGAATGATGATATTCTCAATATGTGTTGCTAGTGGATCCACATAGCTTATGATATGACATGTAGAGTTCTACCCCCCCTTTTTTTGATATAGGGGCAAAACTAAGATTCCATATTATAGTTTATATGGTCTTATTGTCGGTTACGGTGACATTCTCATATATGTTGAAATACTATGATATCATGCATCATTACACTCATGGTATATTGGTATGATGATTCTTTTTTCTACTTTGATTCTATTTGTAAATGTGTCCTCGCTCATGTATCATTATTATGCATCTATTGATATTATTTATTATTGTATTGTATGTTTGTATACTTAGTACATTCAAATGTACTAACATATACTTTATGCCTATATTATATAACAATGTAGGTGCAGGTGACTATCTTCCTCCTCATCCTCGTAGGTAGATTTGGATTGCTCTAAGAGTCAGATTGAGTGAGTCCTTATGCTTCGAGGATAGAATCTTCTATTATCCAACTTTTATATTATTTTTTAGATTGTATTTTTACTCTCATTGAGGGTGAGCTAGGGACATGTCTTAGTCCCCGTCCAGTGTATGATTTAGAGGCTTGTTGGACATGATGTATGATTTTATGGCTTATGTACTCGTTATGGCTGTCATGTTTCGGTTTATGTTTATATCTTAGCTTCCGCTTATGTATCTTCTCTTATTATCTTGAATGCTTATGATATGCTAAGAAAGCTAGTTTGGGATTCTCTTAGGGATCTCATTCACCGTGTTATATCCAGGGTCCAGCTTGGATCGTAATATTTTTAGACTTGACTTAGTTAGAGTCTACATAAGTTGAGTAGCATTCATTCTTAGGAAGTTTTAGCATGAGGTTCTATGTTTGTATGATCCTTGGTTGCATTTTGACTATCTTCTGGTAATTAGACTAGTACTTTAGTTGCAAAGCCTTATACTAGGATTAACCTTAGTCTTGCTTGACAATATAAGATACTTAAAATGCTCCTAGGAGGTTAAAAATTAAAATTATGCACGTTGATTGGTTTGATATGATCGTGTGCTTTTTAAAAAAAAGTTAGTTTGGAGATTTTACTGTATTATTATTGTATTTATGGGCTTGAGGCCTTGACTTGGACTAATTGGAGTTTCAGGTTAGTACGATTAAAATATGATGGATGATTGCCCAGTGCTTGTGCGGTGATTGTAGCCTAGATGTTTTTTATGATCGACGTGCATTCATGCTTATGGCATTATATGTGATCATGTTTAGTGTTATAACCGAGTAAATATGCAGTTTTTTTGTATATTATCATAGATTTTACTTGAAATGGACTCTAGAGGAGCATATCATTGATTTGTTCGGAAGTTCTAAAAGAAATACATCATTTTTGAGATTTTGGTACATATTTACTTTAAACTTGTTGATTTTTCTATTGAGACTTGGATATTTCAAGAGAAAACAATTATTTTTATGAGAGTTGGGTTAAAAGGAGGATATCTTTAAATATAAAGACTTTTATGATTTTGTCGAAAGATTGCACTATTTTACTTGATATGGTGTAAAGGTTATTTTGAGTTGCACTTCATGCATATTACATATGTTGACAAGTTCAAGCAGCTTGCAAATTGAATTTCAAGTTTTATGATAATTGCATCAGTAGTGGAGCTGATGCGGGTCTATGAAATGTCCTAAGGAGCCCACGACAAGGGCAGCAAGGCGATTGCGGGACTTTTTACTTTATACATGCATTGGCCACATATGCATTGGATTACTTTGCATTATATGTCTGTTTGTAATTAAATTTGTATGTCGAGTGGTTATTATTATTATTATTATTATTATCATCATCATCATCATCATCTGCACAATTAGTAGTGGTTGTATATTTCTTGTTATTTGTTAAATTATAGTATTAATACTATCATGTCTTTTTTATTTATATAGTTTCTATTTGAGCTTAGTCGACCTATGATACCTATTGAGTACCCATGTTTCAATACTCATTCTAAATTTCTGCATCTTTTTCTGAGGCAACTCTTAGTGCGAGCCACCCTTGTTGATTTCCAATCTTGCATGGCGATAACTGATTTAGATTGTGGTTAGCTCTTGGCATTCGAAGATTTATTGCTATCTTTCTTTTTGTACTGTGTATATATTTTATGTTTTGATTAGACAAATTTGTTCTATATAGTCCCTTTTTGTACTTAGATGCTCTTGTACTGGTGACACTAGGTCGTCCAAGTCTATTTTATCTTTCTTCATTTTTGGACCTTGCTGTATATTTTTGTCATTCTGTATATATTTATACTACGATACTACTCCTTGTCTTTTTTGCTTCAGCTAGTACTTATCTTTTAACTAGTCTTTGGGCATGCATTTTGTGTATCGCGCCCATACATGAAGATATTAATTTTTAAAACTATGTTAATATATAGTTGAAAACTATTTAAAAAATAATAATCATTTTATTCTAATTTCGTAAAAATAATTCTATTAATCATCTTTAATCTATTATCAAGATCAACAACAACAACAACATACCTAGTGGAATCCCACAAGTGGGATCTGTGGAGGATAAAATGTATGCAGACTTTACCACTACCTAATAGAGATAGAGAGGTTGTTTCTAGGAAACCCTCATCTAAAAAAATTAAGTCTCATAAGCAGAAGATACTAGATATGAATTTGATTTCTGATTATAAGTAAAATATAGAGTTCAAAGATTGAAACAAGTTTTCATGAGTCAAAATATTAGGGTCAAGACCTGATTTGTAGTAATTTATTTGCATTCATTAGTAGTCTTATTTACACAAGTTAACCAATTATTTCAAGTTTAACTAGCAACTAACATGCCATCACAAGTTAAATTAGTTAATGAAGTAGAAAAGTTTATAATATCAATGCATATATCTTAAATATGCATATTACATCAAAATACCAAAATACTTTTATTACAACTAGTCTCCGGGAACATGTGTTGCATGTTTGTCCACTAATCATTATTCTACAATGAAAAAATATTGATTTTATCATTTAAATTTTGTTAATAAAAAACTATGA
>JBCEWC010010026.1:0-18097 GCA_038996855.1 Solanum aculeatissimum
GCCCGCATACTTAGTACTTAATTGTGCTAACCCATATTCTTTTCTACATGTTCTAACCATGTAGGGACCGAGGGTGACTATTACATTCTTCAAGACGACGTTTGATATTTCGTTGAAGACTTGCTAGTGGTGAGCCCTCTTGTTCAAGGGCAATAGACACCGTCTATCTACCACTTTAGTCTATGTATTTACTTTCCATGTCTTGAGGGTGAGCCTCAAACTTGTCGAGGCCCCGCTCATCTATGTAGAGGCCATGTTGGACAAATCTATACTCTTGTACGTTTGACTTGTATGCTGGATATTTGGCTATGTAATATGATGCTATTTCACTTAATTTATATTTATGTTTCCATGTTATGATAATGACTTGAATGTTGAGTATGATGAATGACTATGTGTTATGTGCATGCATGCTTATCCCCTTCCCGTATTGTCCCCATAGCTTGAGTCCCAAGTTCCCAAATCCCTAGAGCTATGTGTTAAGCTTCCGAGTTTCCGAACTGATGATGAGTGTAATGATGCTATGATGGCTTGATCGAGGGTCTTTGGGTTCTCTTTCGCCATGTCACATCTAGGCTTCTATCCGGGTCATGACAAATGGAGTCAAAGATTGCCTCGGCTGTGAGTGTTGTGCATACACTACACCTACAGGCTGAAACAAAACAAAAATAACAAAAACATAAAATAAGAAAAATAAGAGTTAATTCTCGAATTGCTCAAATTAAACTAGTCTAAGTCGTATTCCCCGATAATGGTGCAAAAAAACTTGAAGTTGCCTAAGCTATACCTCTTTTTTGAAGGTTTAAGTAGTCATTGTCAAGTTATATAAACTAACCGATGTTAGGGTCGATCCCACAGGGAATATAGTAGACTCGGAGTGATTTCCAACAAGTTGGGTGAATTAACCTACTTATCTACCAAAAGGATTTTTTATAATATTAGTAGAAGAAGTAACTAGGGTATTGTATTCCCCGTGATTTCATGAATGCTGAGCTTAAAAGGTACTTAAAAATGGAGGTGAGCATATGGAGGTAAAAGGCTGTATTGAAATGGTTCAAGGATGGAGACAAAAATATGAAGTTCTTTCATGAGTATGTGAAGGGTAGGAGAAGAAAGATGAATATTAAGAAAGTCAAAACCATGCAGGGAGATATTATTAATACTACTCAGAGTATAGGGGAAGAGGTGTTGAATGTATTTATGGAGCAATCCAAATGGAATAATGAAGTGACTGATTTCTCAATGCTTGAGTGCATCCCAATGTTGAGTACAGAAGAGCAAAACTTGGAGATGGAAACAGTACTGTCTAAAGAGGAAGTGAAGTTGATGATTTTTTATTTGAATGAAAATAGTGCATGTGTACTAGATGGCTATTCAAAAAAAAATTTCAGAGCTGTTGGGAAATAATTAGGGATGATATTTGGAATATGGTTAGAGCTTTCTATAGTGGGTATGAGCTACCTAGGTTCATTATATATACAATCTTGTTCTTATACCTAAGAGGGAGATAGTAGAGAATTTTGGAGACTTGAGGCCCATAAGCTTAAGAAATTTCACTAAAATTATTTCAAGAATAATCTATGAAAGAATGTCTGTGGTGCTACCAATGATTATTCGAGGAATCAGTCTGATTTTGTTAAAGGAAAGAGCATTAGAGAAAATATTCTATTGCCTCAGGAGACTATATGGGATATTAATAGAAGATGTAAAAGGCATAATGTGATGGTCAAGATGGATATGACAAAGGCTTATGATAGAGTATCATGGAAGTTTTTGGTTCTGGTTCTAAGAAGATTTGATTTCTCAAAAAGAATAATAGACATAGTGGTGAGACTAATTAGAAATAATTGGTACTCAATATTGATGAACAAACATATTTTGTCTTCTTCAAGTCATCAAGGGGACTAAAACAAGGTGATCCTCTATCCCTAACTCTTTTCATAATTGTAGCATAAGTTCTTTCGAGGAGCCTGAATAGATTATTTGAGAATGAGGAATTTCTTGGGTATGGGATGCCAAATTGGAATGGAGATATCAATCATATATCATATGAAGATGATACTATATTTATTTGTTCGTGGGAAAAAAGATCAATAAAATTAATGATGAAGGTTCTAAGGGATTATGAGCTTATGTCAGGGTACATGATCAATCTAGACAAGAGTCTGTTTTATTTGCATGATAAGGTGCAAGTAAGGGTGTGTAACAGAATCAAGAGAAACACTAGAATAAGACAAAGTATCTTTCAATTCATATACTTGGGGTGTCTTATTTTCTATGGGAGACAAAAGAAGTGTCCCTTTGAAGATTTGCTCAAAAAGGTCACAAAAACGATGGCTATGAAGCAAAATAAGTTGCTTTCGTATGGAGGAAGGTATGTATTAATTTCATATGTACTTGAATCAATGTCAGTATATTTTCTCTCTGCTATGAATCCTCCAATAGGGGTAATAGACCAACTGCATAAACTTTTTGCTAGGTTATTTTGGGGCAATGCAACGGAGCAAAGAACAAACACTAGATAACATGGGATAGAACGTGTTACCTTAGGAATAAAGGGGGCTAGGGTTCAAATCATTATATGATATTTCTAAAGCATTAATTGTAGAGTTGTGATGGATTTTCAGAACTTCAACCTCATCTTTATGGGGTTTATATGTATGAAAAAATACTATAAGAAGCTTCATCCTACCATTGCATCAGGAAGATAGGCATCTGGAAGATAGGCATCTTATATATGGAGGAAGTTAATAACAGTAAGAGAAGAGTTAGATCATGATCTATGGTGGCAGATTAAGAAAAGAAACTCTAGCTTCTAATTTGATAATTGGACAAAACTTGGGGCTCTGTATTCTATAGAAGGGGAGAATATAATAGATGAGGATCTGAAAGTAAAAGATTTTGTGAGAGGGAAGACTTGGTATGAACAAAAACTACTGTCAAAGGTATAACCATAGATAGTAGAGCACATCATAGAAAAGATTAATCCACCTGAAATGTCACATGAATGTGATGTTCATTAGTGGATGGGATCCTAACAAGGAGATTTCACAGCAAAATTCTATTTGGAGAATTATACGAAGAAAACAAGAGGTAAGGGGTGATTATGATATACTATGGAGAAATAGGGTTCTTTTCAAGGTGAATGTTTTCTTTTAAAGAGTGTGGAAAAGGAGAATTCCCACAAAAGATAATTTAAAGAGGATAAAGATACAAGCAATGTCTAGATGTTGGTGCTGTGAGAGGCAGATGGAGGAAATCATAGTACATATTTTCCTAACAACCCCCATAAAAAGCTAAGAAGGTAGTTTACTTATTTTGCAGGTATTGCAGTGGAGGGGATGCATTCGCAACAATGATTATCACATGGTGGAAGCAAAATAATTCCCCAAATTTGCAAGAAATATAAAACGAAATGCAAGTATTTATATTGTGGACCTTATAGAAGAGAAGAAATGGCATTAAGCATGGGATCAATACCACATATATTGATATGGTGATACCGATTCAGGGATTGGTTAAGAATCTAGGAAAAACCTTATATCCATGGATAAGGTTAGAATTGTAATACCTCCCACGCGACTCGAAATGTTCTTATGATATATTTCTTGAATATTGTAAAATTCATATATTGTTTTGGCAAATTCGACATCATATCATTTTCAAGAGGCAAAATTATGTAGTGAAAGGGTCGCCTTCAATTTTAAGGTCAATCAAATTGAAAGATATTTTTAATTGACTTTGCCTTAACCAAAAAAGTATGTGACCAATATGTATTGAGGACTGGGTTCTAGTTAGTACAAAATGGTTGAAATTCATTCCTAGGCCAAAACAAAGAAAAGTTGAAACTTCGGTCAAAACTATGCTATATGAGACCAAGGGCGCGATGCGCCTCTGTTCCCCCCATGTACAATTTTTTTTAAAACTTTTCTTAATTTAAGTGAGGACAATTGGGACATATTCCAACATCCTTATAGACTAGAATCCTAAAAAAATATAGTTATTTTAACCCTAATTCACTCTTAAAGTCTGCAAAAATCCTTCAATCGAAGTCATTCAAGTTCCTCCCCTCTCAATGTGATTCCTCAAGTATTCTTCATCAAATTTTAAGGCTTCAAGGTGTGTCAGAATTTCATCCATGGGTTCTTCCACCTATGGAGCCCAACCCTCCTTTTTAAATAAATTTTTTTATTTCAAGAATTATTTCTTTATGGGTATCTTTAATTACTTATTCAATGCATGATTTATGATAGAAATTATTGGTTATTGGTCTATCAATGCATGGGCTCCTATCAAAGATTGATATTATGGTTTGTTTATGAATTAAAAGTTATGCATATTATTATATCTTGAAAAGCTATTAAAGATTCTTTGTAACGGATTTCATGATACCCAAGCTAAGGGTTTTACTATGTTAATGGTGGATTATTTTGAATGGTTTCTAAATGCCTTTTTTCTACTTCACTCAAGTCTAACACTCTTGCATTGTATGGTTTTAAGCTCATATACATGTACCCACCATGTTTTGACTAAATTTATATGATGAAGCTCTGATCCTTATGTTAAGGCAAGGCATATTGCAAGATATACAAGTTATGAATGTTATGAATGTTAATATGCATGCTATGAGTTCATGAGAAAGTTATGAAAATTATTAAAGATATGAGATCCATCTATGATGCTATTATGTTATGGATTTGATGAGCTACTCCTATGTTATTACTATGAATTACGAAGTTATGCATGATATGATTATGACTATGATTTAAGTATTCCATGGGATGTTGATTTAGCACCGAGAGGACCTTGGTGGGTTTCCATGGTCCCTTAACTATGTGCCACCATAGGATATAATGTGATACCTACCGAAAAGGTGATCTCATAAGGTAAGGACTTTATGTAATACGTACTGATAAGGCGATGCCATAAGGTAAAGTCTTCTTGTAATACCTACTGAAAAGGTAATGCCGTAAGGTAAGGAAATTTGGTTATTCCCACCAAAAAGAATATGCCATAAGGTGAGGGTATGGTTTACCTTGACAAAGTAAATAACTCCTTTTTTGATATGGAGTGAACATCAGGATTCCATGTAGTAGCTTGCATGGTATTATATGTTGGTTATGGTCACTTCCCACAAATGTATGCTATGTTATGTTATTTTGTCTATCTTCCATGCATATTTTGACTAAGGCATTGATCATTCATGTTATATTGAGCTTATATCTGTTGTATATAATTATGCATCTAGATTATTATGGCTTATGATCTTTTGTTGCATAACACCCCTCATACTTAGTACATTCCAAGTATTAACACATACGATTTGCCTACATGATCTAACCATGTAGGAATCAGAGCTCTCATCTATCCTCTTCCATGTGGCTACTTAGTTTGCTTGAAGGCTTGCATTGGTGAGTCCTCCATTTTGGGGACAACAACCACTTTTTATGATACTTATATTAAGACTTATTTACTTTTGTTATCTACTTTTGAGGGTTAGCCGGGAAATGTCTTGGCCCCTGTTCCACTCATGTTTAGAGGTGTTTTTTTAATAATGTGAAGTACTTGACTCTTATGACATTTATGTATCTATGCAGATTTTCTTTAGTCTCTATCCCTTGTATGTATGTTATTTCTTAATGTTGATGGAAAGAAAATTATTCCTAAGTCCCTACATTCCCATAACTTGAGTACATAGCCTTGTTTACCTTAGTTTGATTTGTTTAGTGCTTGATTTATGTTTATACAACTAGGATATGCTTACGTATGCTATGAGACTTGTTTGGGGTTCCTTTGAGTTCCCCATTTCTTGTGTCGCGCCTAGGCCCAAGGCTTGGATCATGAAAAGCTTGGTATTAGAGCACTAGGTTTGTAAATGGTCCTTTGAAATCCAACACACTACATCGAGTAGAGTCTTGTTCATGGTTGTAAGGAGCACCACATCTATGGATAATATGCTATGAGACATTTTGGAAATGATTCACTTTTTCATGATCTATGTCATGCTTTAGAACTTGATTTAATATTTCCCATCTCTAATGGTTTTCTTTTTACATTTCTAGATTATACTACCAAGAAGGACAACACAAAGAGCTCCCACTCCTAAGGGGAATTCGGCCCCTCTGGCCACACAAGATCTCCAAGAAGAAATAGGGGTCACTCATGCTGAATACTGGAATATTCTTACCTTGTTGGCATGGGTCGTAGACAACCAAGCCAACCAAGGGGCCCAAGCTCCTCATGCTTCTACCCTGGCCTCAAGGGTGAGGGACTTTACTAGAGTGAAGTGTCTAGAGTTGTCATAGCTCTAAAGTAGAGGAAGATGCCTAATAATTTATTGATGAAGTGTATAAAAGTTTTGCTATTATGGGGGTAAGCTCGGAGGATAAGGTAGAACTTGCTGCCTATCAATTCAAAGGTCTTGCCCAAATATGGTTTACTCAATAGAAGATGGACAGGGATAATGATGAGTCAATTCCTTGAGAAGAATTCAAAGATGCCTTCCTTAACCACTTCTTTCTTATTGAACTAAGGGAGGCAAAGATGATAGAGTTTATGAATCTCAAACAAGGATCCATGAGTGTGAGGGAGTATTCCCCCAAATTCAACAAGCTCCCAAAGTATACTCCTCATTTGGTTGCAATTCTTGAGTAAGGCTGAACAAGTTTGTGTTGGGAATATCCGACTTGATTAATAAAGAATATCACAATGCTATGCTTGTTGGGGATATGGACTTGTCTCAAATCATGACATATGCCAAACAACTTGAAGGAGAAAAGCTTAGAAAGAGAAAGAGTGGGGAGTCCAAGAGGACTTGTTATAATAGTGGATTTCAAGGCGCTAGAAGTGGTGAAGGTGGTCATTTCCAACAAAGCTACAAATTTCAAGGACAATGGTCATCAAATACTCAAAACCAAAGGTTCACCAATTATAGGGTACCTAACCCAAAAGATCAAGCTGGAAATGGTGGACCGACTCTTCCTAGGTGCCCAAAATATTGAAGGAATCATAGTGGCACATGTTGGAGGAACACGGGTGCATATTTTAGGTATAGCAAGATAGGCCACAAGATTATTGATTTTCCACTTACTCAAATCAAGGGGAGAGATAGTCGTCCTCAAGGACATGATACTCATGGAGATAAAGGCCACAAAGTGGTCAACAAGGGGGTGATCCACGTCATAACCGATTCTATGCTCTTCAAGAGAGGCAAGGAGTGGATGAGGCACCCAATATTGTTATCGATATGTTAAAGGTTTATGATTATGATGTGTATGCTTTATTGGATCCAGGTGCCACTCTATCTTTCATTACCCCATTTGATGCTAATAGGCTTGATGTATGTCCTAAATTTGTATGTGAATCCTTTGAGGTGTTTACCCCCATTTGTGAGTCTATTATTTCTAGAAGAGCCTATAGGGGTTGTCCCTTGTCCGTACTACGTAAAGTCTTGCCTTGTGATTTTGTTGAACTTGACATGGTAGATTTTGATATTATTCTTGGGATGGATTGGTTACATGCGTATCATGCTTCCATTGAATGTAGAACTTGTAAAGTTAAGTTCCAATTCTCTAATGAATCCATCCTTAAGTGGGAAGGTCATGATTTAGTGGTTAAGGGTAGGTTTATCTCTTATCTCAAAGCTTAGGAATTAATTACTAAGGGTTGTATTTATCATCTTGTAAGGGTTAGGGATGTTGAGTCTAATGTCTATGAAGTCTGCTCCAGTGATTAAAGAGTTTCTTGATGTCTTTCCTGATAAAATCCTCGATATTCTTCCCAAAAGGGAAATAGATTTTGGTATAGACCTTCTCCCCGATATATAATCCATTTCTATTCCTCCCTACCACATGGCCCCGATAGAATTAAAAGAGTTAAAGGATCTATTGAAGGACTTATTGGAGAAAGGTTTTATTAGGCCTAGTAAGTTACCTTGGGGTGCACCGGTGTTGTTTGTAAAGAAGAAGGATGGATCACTTACAATGTCTATCAACTATCGATAACTCAACAAGGTCACCATAAAGAACAAGTATCCCCTACCAAGGATAGGTGACCTATTTGACCAATTTAAGGGGCTAGTGATTTTTCTATGATTGAACTTCAATTAGGATACCATGAAATGAGGGTAAGGGAATGTGATATCCCTAAAATGGCTTCCCGAACAAGGTATGGGAATTTTGAATTATTAGTGATGTCTTTTGGCCTAATTAATGTACCGACAGTATTTATGGATCTCATGAATATGGTCTTTAAACCCTACCTTGATATGTTTGTAGTATTCATTGATAACAACTTGATTTATTCTTAGAGTGAGAAAGAGCATGTGAAATATTTAAAGGTAGTGTTGCAAATCTTAATGGAGAAAAGGTTGTTTGTCAAGTTTGATAAATGTGAATTTTAGTTGAAATAGGTTTCTTTTTTAGGGCATGTGGTGTTAGGGAAGGGATTAAAGTGGATCCTAAAAAGAGGAAAGTGGTGAGTAATTGACCTAGGCCCTTGACTCTAGTGGAGATTAAGAGTTTCTTGGGCTTGGCGGGGTACTACTAAAGATTTATTGAGGGTTTCTCTTCAATTGTTTATCCCTCGACAAAGTTGACACAAAATAAGGAAAAATTCATTTAGACCGATGAATGTGAAAGTAGTTTTCTAACTTTAAAGGACAAGATTACATTCGGTTCTATCTTGGTATTACCAGAAGGGTTTGTTTGTATTTTGATGCTTCAAGAATCAATTTGGGGTGTGTGCTGATGCGAAGAGGCAAGGTCATTGCCTATGCTTCTAGGAAACTAAAAGTACATGTGTGTAATTACCCTACTTAGGACGTTGAGTTAGTAGTTGCAGTATTTACTTTGAAAATATGACGTCATTATTTGTATGGGGTTCATGTAGATGCCTTCACCGATCACAAAAGTCTTCAATATGTGATTACCTAAAGAGATATTAATTTGAGGCAATAAAGGTGCTTGGAACACCTTAAAGATTATGACACGAGTGTTCATTATCACTCGAACAAGGCTAATATAGTGGTCTATTAGTAGGGTGTCCAAGGCGAGTATGGCTCACATTGATGGTGGTAAGAAAGAATTGGCAAAAAAAGTACACCAGTTAGCTAGATTAAGGGTTAGGTTGAATGAAGCCAAAAATGGAGGTATGGTGGTTGTAGATGGTTCTAAATCTTCCTTGATTGAAGAGGTCAAATCCAAGCAAGATCTTGACCCCATTTTGGTGTAATTGAAAGTATTGGTAAAAGAGGGCAAGGTAGAGGTTTTATCCCAAGGGGAAGGTAGTGTCCTTAGGCACCAAGGTAGGTTGTGTGTACCAAATATTAATGGGTTGAGAGACTTGATTTTAAAAGAGGCACATAATTCATCCTATTCCATTCATCCGGTTCTACAAAGATGTATCAGGATTTGAGGGAAGTGTATTGGTGGAGTAGTATGAAAAGAGACATTGCAAGGTTTATAGCTGGATGCTACAATTGTTAACAAGTCAAAGTCGAACATCAAAGGTCGGGTGGCCTAGCCCAAGATATTGAGATTACTGCTTAGAAGTGGGAAGAGATCAACATGGATTTTGTGATTTTCTTTCCTAGAACTAAAAGTATTTTGACTCCATATGGATTATTGTTGATAAGATGATGAAATCGGCTCACTTCCTACTTGTTAATACAACCTATGGTGCCAAAGATTATGCTAAGTTGTACATCTATAAGTTGGTTAGATTACATGGGGTTCTATTATCTATCATTTTGAATCGTAATGTTCAATTTACTTCATACCTTTAGAGATCTTTCCAAAGAGGCCTTGGTACTAAGTCAAGCTTAGCACGACCTTTCACCCATAAATGGATGATCAAGTCAAAAGGACTATTCAAACTCTTGAGGATATGCTTAGGGCTTGTGTTTTGGAATTTTAAGGTAGTTGGGATGGGCATCTTCCACTTATTGAGTTTACTTACAACAATAGTTATCACTCTAGCATTGGGATGGCACTATTTGAGGCTTTATATGGGAGACGTTGTAAATCCTTGGTTAGGTGATTTGAAGTAGGGGAAATGACTTTGTTAGGTACAAATTTGGTTATGGAAGCCTTGGAGAAGGTGGGGGGAGAGATAAAAGATGGCTCAGACTAGACAAAATTCCTATACCGATATTAGGAGAAGAGGTCTTGAGTTTAGTGTTGATGATTGGGTGTATTTGTGTAACAACCCAAAATTTTTTGAAACTTTTTATGTTGATTAAGACCTGATTTGGACCTACCATGGTTGGTTAATGAGCTTCATGAGTCTCACTTGAGGGACCGTATTCAAGAAAATAGCATTGGTTAAGTTTTGCTTGACGTCTTGTGGAAGTACTGACTTTAAATATCCATATCTCTTAGAAAGGGTAGAACTGGGAGGTTCACGACCTATCAAATTTACGATCTTTGAGTTATCTTTTCAACGCACTTGGTTTTACCTTATTCCGAGTTCGGATGAAGAAGTTATTGCCTCTTTGGTGAGATTGCCTGCACAGGAACCTTTTCTGGAAATTTGACTAAGGCACACTCTCATAGAGGCCTTCACAGACCATGTGTTATTTCATGCTCCGTGAGGAGGCCCGTGTGACCTCTCACGGAGTATGGTAAGGTGTTTCAGGATGGTATCGATCTAAGTATTGGTTTTATGTATATGGTTAACGTTCCAAAAATCACGTCATCGACAAATGGAGGTTCACGGACTGTGTGAGGCCTCATGGCCCGTGAACCAGTTCGTGTGAGGATGCCAGCCAAGGACCTGGACCAAATGAGGTTCCATGGACCACCTCACGATCCGTGTGAAGCCTCACGACTCGTGAAGGCATCCATATGGTTGTGGGAGGGAAATTTTTCCAAGTATGGGATTGTCGTCTCGGATCTTCGTCAACGAATGATTTCTTTCAAGTGTAGCTTCACGGGAGGACTTACAGTCCCTGAGTCACTACACGGTCCATGTAGTTGACTGTGTAGGTGTCGTTTCCAATCTTTGTCGATGAATTTTTTTCTTTCAAGTGTAGCTTCACGGGAGGACCCACGATCCATGTGACCACCTCATGGTCTGTGTAGTTGACCATGTGGGTGCCGTCCTAGCTTTCCTATCCATTTTATTATTGGTTTAATGATAATTTTGGTGATTTCTAAGGATGTTTTAGACTTCCTAAGCCCTCCTAAACCCCTGAACTTAGCCTATACACTCTCATTCAATTCAAATTTCTTTCAACACTTAGATTATTTTCAAGCTCTGTCCTCTCAAGCTCTCTTCCTAGTGTGACTTGAAGGTTGGGATTGGAATTCAAAGGAGTCTTCTTCTTCAATATCTCTTCTCTCTAAAGCTTCTTGATTATCAATGTATGTGGGAATTTATTCATGGCTCCTTTCAACCATGAAACCCCCAAATTATTTTCTTCAACTGAATTTATGAAATTATGCTTACTTTGAATTTGAGTCTTTTAAATTAGGGTTGATTTAATTAAATTGAAGTATGTTCTGTACTTATTACATGATTTTAAAGTGATTTAAGTTAAATTATCATGATTTACATTGAGATTATGAAGATTCAATTATGCATGTCCCTTTAATTCTTCAATTCAAGCATAGGTAGTATGAATTATGATTTTAATTATTGATTTTAATTGTTGATTTCATTATGATTTAATTATGAATCTACTTTATTATGATGATTTAAATGTTTATCTCCATTACCCATGTTATTCATTGATCATTCATGGCATTTGCATCAATGAGCATGAATTTTATGAAGATTTTGATGTGGGCTAAGTCCCGAAGATGTTTATGACTATGTTTTTAAGCATAGAATGGGTATGACTAAGTTGTCATCACACTATGTCTATGATATGGCTCTTTGAGAAAAAGAATGGGTGTTTACACCATATGAGAATGTTTAAAGGTGTATAAGATTGATACAAAAGTCGGCGTGGACTATCTCCAAGGGTCCATAGTCTTTTGTCATACCTATACAAGAATGGAGCTATTCTTATGCATGAAAGTATGACATGAAAGAATGATTTGAACTTTTAGTCACTTATGCATGAAAGTATGACATGAAGAATGTTTTGACTTTTTAGTCACGTATGCATAAAAGTAAAGAAATTGATTTTGGCTCTAAAGCCTAATTATGCATGGTTATGATGTCAAGTTACTTGTTCTCTTTTTGAAAGCATGTATATATATACGTATGTATTCTTGTGGGATGATGGCTTAGCACCGAGGGCTTAGATGTCGGTATGGACTATCTCCAAGGGTCTATACTCCTTTCCGTCAAACTATGTGCCAAACATCGGTTATGTTTATGTATCTCATGAGATGATGATGATGTTAAGAATGGATCTACCGTTGGCAAGTAGGTCACCTCTTTATCCATTGTGGGGAAGACGATGGAGTTCTAAGTTATAGCTCACTTAGTCTTTTGTCGGTTGTGGTCCCATCCCCTTTATGTTTATATGATTAAGCATTCATGCATCATGGTTTTCATGGCATATTGGTATACTATCCTTTCTTATATTCTTCTTCCTATATATGTTCCCTTGTCATCTAGCATCGGTCTATAGGTTGATCATGTTCACTTGCATTGCATACCCGCATACTTAGTGCATTATATGTGTTAACCCATACTCTTTATCTACCTGATCTAACCATGTAGGGGCCGGAGACAACATCTATCCACCCTTTTGATGGTTTATTTGGATCTTGATCTCTTCCACTCTACTCAATCCTAAGGTAGTAAGTTTATTTTATCTATGGTGTCAAGTCATGTATTTCAACCCTTATGTCATTTTTGCATGCATACATACTCATGGTAACATGTTTTGATGGTATTCGATGTATAAGTTTGAGATTTTATAAAAATGATGTTTGAATTGCATTGATGCCTCTATGTTGGGCTGAAAATTTATTTAATCACTCTTCTCAAACGTATTTCCATCACATTCAGGGACAAATGTTCCCAAGAGGGAGATATTGTAACACTTCCCACAGGATTCGAAATGTTATTATGGCATATTTCTTGAATTTTGTAAAATTCATATATATTTTTGCAAATCCGACTTTGTATTCATTTTCAAGAGGAAATATTGTATAGAAATAGGGTCACCTTCGATTATTAGGTCAATCGTATCAAAATATAATTTTTCGATTGATTTTGCTTAAATCGAAAAAGTATGCGACCAATCTGCATCGCGAATTGGGTTCTAGTTAGTACAAAAATGGCCAAAACTCATTCCTAGGCCAAAATAGGAGAAGATTGAATTTTTCACAAAATTTTGTATGGGATCAAGGATGCAATGCGCCTTTATTCCTCCATAAAACTTTTCAAACTTTCTCCAATTTAGTTGAGGGCAATTGGGACATATTCCAACATCCTTATACATGGGAATCCTTAAAAATTCCAGCCATTTTACCCCTAATTAACTCTTAAACTCTCCCAAAATACTCCCAAATCCTTCTTAAAGTCCCTCGATCAAAGTCATTCAAGTTCCTCCACTCTCAAAGTGATTCCTCAAGTCTTCTTCATCAAATTTGAAGGCTACAAGGTATGTGGGTCTTTAATCCATGGGTTCTTCCACCCATGGAGCCCAACCCTCATTTTTAATGAAATTTCTTGATTTCAAGAATTGTATTTTTATGGGTATCTTCTATTACTTCTTCAATATATGATTTATGATGAGAATTGTTGGTTGTTGATCTATCAATGGATGGACTCCTATGAAAGATTGATATTATGTTTTGTTTATGACTTTAAAGTTATGCATGTTATGATATCTTTAAAAGCTATGAAAGATTTTTAATTTTGAAATGGATTTTACGATACCCAAGCTAAGGGTTTTACTATGTTGATGGGGGGTTAATTTTAATGGTTTCTAAATGATTTTGTTTTACTTTTTTCAAGTCCAACACTCTTGAGTTGCATGATTTTAAGCTCATATACATGTACCCACCATGATTTAATTAAATTTATATGATGAAGCTTCTTATGTTAAGGCAAGGCGTATTGCAAGGTATGCAAGTTATGATTGTTAAGGGCTAATATGCATGCTATTAGTTCATGAGAAAGTTATGAAAGATATGAAGCCCTTCTATGATGCAATTATGTTATGGATTTGATGAACTACTCCTATGTTATTGCTATGAATTACGAAGTTATGCATGATATGATTATGACTATGCTTTAAGTATTTCGTGGGATGTTGACTTAGTGTCGAGAGGACTTGGTGGGTTTTCACCGTCCCTTAACTCTGTGCCACCATAGGATATATTTTGATACCTATCGAAAATGAAATGTCGTAAGGTAAGGACTTCTTGTAATACCTATCGAAAAGGCAATGCCATAAGGTAAGGACTTCTTGTAATACCTACTGAAAAGGCAATGCTGTAAGGTAAGGATATTTGATAATTACCACCAAAAAGGTTATGTCATAAGGTGAGGGTATAGTTTACCTTTGTAAAGTAAACCACTCCTTTTATGGTGTGGAGTGAAAATCCGTATTCCATGTAGTAGCTCACATAGACTTATATGTCAGTTACAATCTCTTCCCACATATGTATGCTATGTTATGATATTTTGGCTATCTTTTATGCATGTTTCTACTAGGCATTGATCATTCATGTCATATTGAGCTTATATGTGTTGTATATGATTATGCATCTTGATTATTATGGCTTATGATCTTTTGTTGTATTGCACCCCTCATACTTAGTACATTCCAAGTACTAACACATATTTTTTTCCTAGATAATCTAACCATGTAGGGACTAGAGATCCTATCCATCCTCCTTCACATGGCTAGTTATTTTTCTTGAAGGCTTGTATTGATGAGTCCTCCATTCTGGGGACAACACCCACTTTCTAGAATTCTAATGTTAAGACTTATTTACTTTTGTTATCTACTTTAGAAGGTGAGTTGGGGAGATGTCTTGGTCCCTGCTCTACTCATGTTTAGAGGTGTTGTTGGATAATGTGAAGTGCTTGACTCATATGACATTTATGCATCTATGAAGATTTTATTAAGTCCTTATCCTTTATATGTATGTTGTTTCTTGATGTTGATGACAATTGATGTTCTTTCTAAGTCCCTACATACCCATAACTTGAGTCCAAAGCCTCATTTCTCCTAGTTTAAATTTTTGATACTTGAGTATGTTTTTTGCAACCAATGATATGCTTACGTATGTTATGAAGCTTGTTTGGATTTCCTTCGGGTTCCCCATTCATCGTGTTATGTCTAGGCCCTAGTCTATAGTCATGAAAAGAATCTAATACCTGACTTGAAATGGTGGATAAATTATATAACAAGCCAACTCTGTTTTATCAGAGGGTAGTGTGGAAACCACTAGAGACAAACATGATGAATTGTAACACAGATGGAGTACCTAAAGGGAATCCAGGTTTGAGTCATTTGGGTTTTGTTTTAGAAACTCACAAGGAGATCTGATTTATTCTAAGGCTGGGGGAATAGGTTACAATACTAATATAGGGGCGGAAGTGAGAGCTATAGAAGAGGTTTTGTTGGTATGCCTTAATAGGAACCTAAAGAAGATGGAATTTGGAATAGATTCCCTATTCTTGTATAGAATTATAAGGGGTCAGTGGAAGGTGCCTTGGGAATTGCTGGAGAAGGTGGAAAGGATCAGAGACTATATGTTATTGTTAGATGCACACATAACTCACATTTTCAGAGAAGGAAATAATGACAGGTTAATTAAAGAAGTAGTGAATACACAATAAATAAAGGAATTCAACACATTCTTGGAACTACTAAACATCATCAAAAAGAAAATAAACATGGAAAAGTCCAAAATTTCAAATTTAAGGATTAGAACCAGAAGGATTCAAAGCACACAGTTATAATTACACATCATGGGGGATAAAACGTGCATGCATACTTTTAGAGATTATAATTATAATTCCAGCAAACGAGCAAAAGAAAGGATTTACAGTTCTGGTATTAATAAAGTTTGCCTATTAGAGGACTTCACAGGATCTAGCCATAAAAGAAACTTCGCCAAAAAATAAATAGGTAGAAGGAAGGAACATCACCATAGGACCTCAAGTAAAGTGGAAGAGGGAGAGCCACCAATTCATATTAATCTAAGTAGAAGAAAGGATTAAAAATGAGTCATATACCAGTATGATAAGCAGGAGAAGGATGAACGAGGGTTACAAAATTGACCAGATCGACAGTATAGAAATCATTCTAATCACCTCAGAACCCTGAGGATGAACCCTGCCCACCTGGAATAAGGATAAGTAAGGGAAAAATAAGAGTTCAGAAATCAAGAAAAGAAAGGGTAAATGACTTACCAAGAACTAGTGAAGGAGATAGATAGAGCATTTGGTAGATGAAACAAGGTTCCACGTTGAAAATGATCCAACGAAGAAGCCAAAACAATTGAAAATTGGAGCGACAACAATCCAACATTTTAGGGTTAGAGAAGTGGTAGAAAAAGAGGAAGCAAATTGTAGGAGTTTCTTTGGTTTATGTAGAAAAGAGCTTAGGCTCACCTTCAACAAATTTTCAAAATGAAATTTAGGCCTGGTGTGATAGCCCGCCACTTGATCTTGAAAAGGGGGAAGAATCTAGAGTCTTTTGGTAGTTTACGGAAGACTCTAGAATTATGTAGGAAGATATTATAGTCTTTAGTTTTCTCTAAACTTTTGTGGAGTATTCTAGAGAAGGACTCAAGTGTAAATATTAAGGGAGGACTCGATAGGAAGTTCCAAACCTGTAATGACTTAAAAATTTTCGAACTACGTATTGGTTAGTCAAGGTTAGTATTGGGTTCATCATGGTTGAATTTTAGTAGTCATGGATGGTATTCAAGTGGTCGGATTCAAAGGAATTATTTTGGTGGAAATTTGTAAGATCGTTTAGATAGCATGGACTTCGAAAACCTATATATCTTGGTATGAGGTTAACTGTGTGGGTCAGTATATATAAAATATAATCTCTTCAAGTTATCTTAGCAATGCAACTAGTTTCACATGATTCAGAGTTCAGATGTCGAAGGTATGGCCATTACAGTGAGACTACTTGTGTATAGAAATGTTCTCGAAAAAGGAAAGCAGTCTGAGGCTAAGGCAAGGCCACACGGGAGGGAATATGTACCGTGTGGAGGCTCACGGCCCGTGAGAGGCGTTCGTGGGTTGATACAAAGAGTGAGACTGGGTGATGAACCAAGGCCGGAATCAAGTAAGGCCCCACAGACCACTTCACGGCCCGTGTAAGCCTTCACGGTCCATGAGGGATTCCTGTGAAGTGATCCAGAGAGTTGGCCAAGGCTAGAGGCTGCAATCTAGACAAAGTGGTTCTCCAATGACCAGTACACGATTCGTGTGCAGCTACACGGTCCGTGAGGCCCCTCGTGAATTGGTCCAGAAAGTCCCTGTAACAACCCGGAAATTTTTGAAAAATATACTTATGATTAGAATTCTATGATGTACTACAAGCCATGGTTGAGTTTTGGTAGCCACAGGTTGAGTTTAAGTGGCCGAACTCAAATTGGGCTAGTTAGTAGCCTAGAGGGAATATTTCGGCAGTGTACTTCAAATAGTCATAAATTTTGATGTAGGATGAACCATTTGGGATACTGCATATCGAATTGAAGCTCTTTGAGTTATCTTTGCAAAACTAGTGGTTTCACGCAATTTGGACTTCGGATGAGGGAGATATGGACTAAACAGTGAGACTACCTAAAATTCGGAAGCCATTGGAGATAGGCTCAAAAAAGTGGCCAAGGACTTTGGCACGGACCGTGAAACTTTGCACGGTCGGTTTAATGCCTCGTGGGATGTTCCAGTGAGCTTGGTGTGGCTTGTAACTACCCCTAAGCCAAGTATAGGTTGACGGGACCTTTAACGGGTCATTTGGCATTTAACGAGCCGTCCACTGTCCTGTGAAGTTGGACAGTGGCTAGGCCAAGGCTTGGGCATGATTTTTGAGTTTAATGGAAGTTAGACGGTAGGTGACATGGGTCGTCTCACCTTATACAGTCCGTTTGGTTGCTCGTCAAACGTAACAGAAAGTCCTCCGAGAGTTCGCGCGTAGATTTGGCTAAGTTCATCTTGA
>JBCEWC010010027.1:0-18093 GCA_038996855.1 Solanum aculeatissimum
AAATGGCTTCCGTCAAACCATGTGAATGTGCAAGAGTCATGTGCACAAAATTCTCTCCATGTGCACACAAAACATGGCTGCACAAAAAGTCTTCTCAATCAAAGAAAATAACATAACTTTGCTGCCCCAATTCATTTGCATTCACATTCATCAATATTTTATTTTTTCCTTTTTTCAAATATGAACCAACAGTTCTCTCTTAACAAACCAACACCATAGGTCGAAAAAAGAACAACACTTTCCAGACTCCTAATTCACTCTACATTAACTCTAATTTTGTTCTGCAAAGTCCTATAACTAGATCCATAACATGGGACCGTAACAACTTTGGTATCAGAGACCAATTACGGGAGATCAAACTCAACATCAATTGGGGTGAACTTGTTCCAAGAAGAATATGCAGCCCATTTAGCCAGACAGGAAGCAATAAATGCTCGCTTGGATGAACTACAAAGGATTTAGCAAATTTGAAGGTAAATTCCGAATCACCTGAACATATTAGTCAAAAATCGAGGTTGGAAGGGTAAAACTAGAGCTGCAGGAGGGTCAAGATCAGAAGTAGGAGGAAGTTCCATTATCCCTCGATAACCAAAGTTGGATTTTCCACGATTTAACGGCCAAGGGGACCCCTTGGGATGGTTGAACAGAACACTTCCTTTGACACAAGCAAATTTCAGAGGAAGAAAATGTTGGATTTACTTCTCTCCATTTGGAGCGGAAAGCACAATTTTGGTTTCTTCAACTCGAGACAGATATGTGTCGACAGTCTTGGGATGAATTCAAATGTCATTGTAACATTTGTTTTGGACCACCAATCAGACTCAAAAGTTCAGAGAATTGGCTAAGTTGCGCCAGATTAGATCTGTGGCAAATTACCAGGAAATGTTTGAGCAGCAAGTTTCGCGGTCTACTACACTCACACAGTCATATAAAATTGAACTTTATATCAGCACCCTTGTTGATTATATAGCAGTTGAGGTTGAGTTGCACACTCCTCCCGATAGATGAGTTAATCCCAGCTTTATGGACGCAAAAGGACAACCTTTTTGTTCACAATTACTAGATGCCCATAGATAAAAAACAACAGATTTTTCACCTCCACAGTGCACCAGATTTGTGAGAACATTGACTAGATCTTAGATGGATAAAAGGCGGCTTAAGGCTCTCTGTTTCAACTATGATGAACTATTCACTCAAGGCCATTAGTGCAAGAAATTGTTATGGATTGATTCCACAGATAGAGGAAGATCTCTGGAATAAGAGCCAAATCCTAATGCAGACCAACCTGAAATTCTTTGCAAGCCATCATTTGTGTCAGCTCCACCAAATATACGCTTACAAGGCAAATTGGCAGGAAATCCAGAGGTACCATTCCTCGATTCTGAAAGTACTCATAGCTTTATGAACTCTAAAATTGTGTCACAATTCAATCTTCAAGTTGAGAGATGAGAAGCGCTATGAGTGGTAGTGGTAAATGTAGAATGGGTCAGAAGATAATGCAAAGGAGTTTCAATGTGGTTTGGTAATTGTGCTTTCCATATAGATTTATATGTTCTCAATCTAAGTGGCTTTGATGTGGTTCTAGGTGTGAATACGCTTAAGACCTTTGGAGCCATACAATGGGACTTCACAGTCATGTTGATTTCATTCTTCACAAATGGAAAACAAGTGGAGCTCAGGTGTTTAAGTCTCCTGATCCAACAAAGAGCAAAAACCCATGCTATGATGACAGACAAAGATGAATTGAAAATTATTTTGAAAGATTTTTCTTGCATCTTTCATGAACCAGTAGGGCTCCCTCCTAGACGTGATTGTGACCGCAAAATTGTTTTAGAACTTGAGAAAAAACGTGTTGTGGTTCCACCACATAGATATCCACATAATCAAAACGATGAACGGCAATGTTCAGAGATGTTGAAGCACGGAATAATTCGGCCAAGTCTTTCTCCATTCTATTCCCAGATGCTTCTTGTTCCTAAATCTGATGGTTCCTAGCGTATGTGCATTGATTATCGTGAGTTGAATGCAAAAACGAAGAGCAATGTCAATTCCACAAGGAAAAACAATAGAATTATTAGAATAATCGAAGAGCAGTAACAACACAACCATAGTAGCACGATTAATGAAAAAGGTACACATTAGACGAAGATGGCAAGCTTACTTTCATAGAGACTTGACCGAAGAACCCCACAGGAACATCATGTTGGGTGCTTTAGGGAACTCCAAGAGTCCAGGGAGGCAGGTTATCGTAGGTGTTATAAGGTTGAGGAGGTTAAGGGTGTTGTGTGTAAGATGAGTCGGGGTAAAGCAATCAGACCAGATGAAATTCCGGTAGAGTTTTGGAAGCGCACAGATAGGGAGGGTCTAGAGTGGTGGACTAGTTGATTAATGACATTTTTTAAGATGTTTAAAATGCTCAATGAATGGAGGTAAAGTAAAATGATCTTGTTGTACAAGAATAAGGTGATATCTAGAACTGCAACAATTACAAAGGTATTATTAAGTTGCTAAGCCACACCTTGAAGGTTTGAGAAAGGGTGGGGAAGATGACGGTGAGGAGGGATGTGTCTATTTTCGAGTACCATTTTGGATTCATGTTAAGGTGCTAGACCACAGAATCTTTTCACCTTGTGAGGAGATTCATGGATAAATATAGGGAGAGAAAAAGGAAATTGCATATAGTGTTCATGGATCTTGAAAGACCTACAACAGTCTCAAGAGACGACTTTGGCAATGTTTGGCGTCCAAAGGTCGTGGCTTACATTACAGCGAAAAGGAAATGTATGATGAAGACAAGACTCGAGTAAGAACAATCGGGGGAAACTTGATGCACTTTCCAATTGAGGCGCGGTTGCAACAAGTGTCACCATTGAGTCCGTTTCTATTTGCATGGGTGATCGATAAATTGGTGCAGTATACTCAGGGTCGGTGCCTTGATATATGTTATTCCAGGAGACATTGTCTTGATCGAGGAGACTCGCACCGAAGTCAATGACAGATTGGAAGCTAGAGATAGACTCTGGGGTCTAAGGAATTCAGGTTGAGCAAGACCAAGACTGAGTATTAGGATCACAGATTCAATCATGAAATGCATGAGACAGATGTGGTAGTGAGACTTGATACCCAAGTTATCCCCAAAAGAAAGATTTAAGTATCTAGGGTCTCTGATTTAAGAAAATGGAAAGATCTACAATGATGTCAATTGGTGTGGCATAGATGAAGTGGAGGCTTGCATCCGGCATTTGTGTGACAAGAAGGTACCTCCAAACCTTAACAATAAGTTCAATAGAGTAATGGTTAGACCGGCTTTGTCATATGTGGAGAGAGTGTTTCCAGTCAAGAACTCCCTTGTTTAGAAGATGCATGTGGTGGAAATAAAGATGTTGAGATGAATATGGACATACTAGGAGCGATAAGATTAGAAATGAGGATATTTGAACGAAGTAGTTGTGGACTTCGTGATGGACAAGATGAGGCAAGGGACACTAAAATTGGTATGGGCATGCGAAGAAGAGATGTGTGGATGCCCCAGGAAAGAGGTGAGAGAGGTTGGATATAATGGGTGCTAGGAGAGGCAAAGGTAGGTCGAAGAAGTATTGAGGAAAGGTGATTAGGCAAGATATGGTGCATCTATAGGATATGACACATTTGCAGCTTACCAAGGACCTGACCTTAAATAAGAGGCTATGAAGGTTGTGGACAAGAGTAGAAGGCTATTAGGTAGTTGAGAGGTGTTCTTATTACTAGCATATTCCAATCTTTGGCAGAGTGGAGCCCTGTGTTGGTCACAGTATTAGCATGTTCATGCAGTCTTTGGTTTTTGGGTTTTTGATTATCATGTGGTTTATTCTGTTTAGGTGACTGCACCTTGTTAATGTTATGATTCGTTGCATATATGCTCTGCACTACTTGCTATTAGTTGTCTCGGAGAGGTAATGGTACGGTCTACATACACTCTATCGCCCCCTAGCCCCATTATGTGGGATTTCTCTGGGTTTTTTTGTTGTTGTATTACTTCGGCTTATCAATTATTTATTTTTCCTATTTGTGTGTATCAGTTGTTTCTAGTAAGGTGTTTATTCCTCCACTTTCTCATTTCAGTTGTAGTAGGAAGTTATCTCCTTGTTTTCAGATGGGTGGTTAATCCAACAATGTTGTATTTAGTGTTATTTCAATCCAATGAAAAAATGTGCAGAAACTTATCTAGTTTTTGAGAACTTTAACTCAAGAGATGGCAGGTTCTCTCTTAACGAACCAGCACCATAGGTCAAAACAAGAAACCTCTTTCCAGACTCCTAAATCACTCTACATTAAATCTGATTTTGTCTTGCAACATCCCACAACTAGATCCATAACAGGGACTGTAACAGCTTCACAATGAAGACATACTAGAACCTTGACTTGGCTAAGACAGAAACTCCAAGTGGTATTTGCGTTCGATAAATTTGTTACTTGGTTATTTTTATTTTTTAATTTTTGTACATGCTATATAGGAAAGGCATAGTCATATGACGGATCCAAAGCTTACGATATGCGCAGTGTTGAAGGAGAAGAGTCAAAGAAGAAATTTTTTCAGCATGCACTCTAGAATTAAGAAATGATGCATAATATATGCTCTCAAAGTAACTGAAAGAAATAAGATTGTGTAACAGTGCTAACCTCTCTGCAAACTGCACATTTTGACATGTTACTTGCAGACTTAATACCTTGGAATATCATCACAGAAGCTGCAGTGCAAGCACAAGATTTGCAGAAAAGATGCCCACAGCCTAAAGCGTATGGATTGAAGACCGTATCCTAGAAATCATGAACAAGTGAGTTATTAATATCCTGTCAAGGAAAGGGATTGCATATCATGGATTTAACCAAAAAAGAAAGGTGCACTTACCAAGCAGATTGGACAAGTCAGATCGTACTCTAATTTCACAGAATCTGGAAACATCAAAGTCATAATAGACCCTGTATCACTGAGACTGCAAGAAAATTGGCTGAAAATCTCATTAGACTTCCCACCATTTGATTCATTGAAATTCAAATACAAAGCCCCTAGTTCTATCAACCATGGTGATTGTAGAATCTCAAGGCGCTCAGAACGCATCTTTGACTTGAAGTTCCTTCCATTCACAGAGCAGTGAACCTACATAAAGATGTACCTATTTAAAAAGAGTACACATAAAACTTCTGCTTAAGAAAAATGTAGTACAGTTGCTTACTTTATCATATTTTTTGAGAATCTTTTGCATAGCAATAGCATTCATCATGGCATATTCAATTAGTATTTGGCACTCTTGCATCATGGCCTGCTGATCATTCTTGAAACATTGACGCAACGTTACCAGGTATTTTTGTATTCCTGGAGCAGTATGAAGTTGGAGAAGTCTTCTCACTCTAGAACTGAAGCAACCAGCTATATCAGAAGCCTCCTTTTTCAATTCAGAGAAGAAGTTCTGATCACACACTAGAAGAATTTAAAAGTGCATAGTTAGACTGTCACAAAGGATAATTAAATGAAGCATGTTAAATATAAAGGGTATCCAAAAATTTGTATATAGATCGTGCAAAACTAGCGAACAGAGAAAAGATTACCCATCTAAAATGCTATTTTAAGGTATAAAGTATAAACAAAAATGAAAGAAAAAGAACATGCAGACTGATTGAGAAAAAACAAAAAAAAAAAAATTGGTCCTAAAATAAGTAATTAGCTGCAGCCAGATCCTGTTTCTGGATATAGCAACAGAGAGAATACTCTTACAAGCTTCCCCCTTAAAAATGAAGAATACCATCTGGTATAACTTGTAACTGATATTGAAAAAGAAACGAAAATATAGGCAACATATATAGATAAACTGCTGCATTACTAGAGCTCTTTCAGAAAAGAATGTTTTCTCAACTTTCACTTCAATTCCTGAAGATACATTTGGTCAGGCCACAAGAGTAAGCTTTTAGGGTATTCAAATTGACTTGTTTTACCTAATGGTACACTCGCTAAAAATTCTGTAGTGTGGACACATCTTCATTTTCGAAAGGATACAAATATTTTATTTAATAGCTTACAATAAAATAACCAGAATGTTTCCAAATGCCTTTCACGGAAATGCAGTGACTTATTCTGAATAACGAGGATCCAGGACTTTCACTAAGGGGGTCCCCAAAAAAATGTAGTGCATGAGATTTGAACTTGGAACCTCAAAATGAATTTTGAAACCCTAAACCACTTAGCCATACCTCTAGTCTTATGTTCAGGGAATTCAAAATCTACATTCAAAATTACTTTATGTATACGATGTAATTTTTTACCGAGAGGGTTCGGGTGACCACCCTCCCACCCCAAGATCTTTCCTGATTCCGAAAACAATTTCTAGAAGCCCTCACTCTCCAGGTCTATGTAATGGAATCATCAATAGCATAGTAATTCACTGTTGTAATCCTCATATATCAGTCTCTGAAAACCATTCAAAGCCCATGTTTGAAAACATCATGACACTAAGAAACAATAGAATTTATAAAGATGCACCAATCATGAGAAAGAGAACTAGATGGATACATCCATGAAATTGCAAACCGGAAGTAATAACCCTGTGGTCCCAAGCATCCTACAGTCCCCTCTTTGGTCCTCCTGAGCAATCTGTAGCTGCATACGCCATCAACAAAAACAATAAAAGAGGTAGAGAGGCATAAAATTAGAACCTAGGCTTTCGATTAATATCATGAGAGAGATATTAGCAATCCTTCTGCATTGACTACACCTCCTTCTGCCTATCACCTTATCCGGAAAGCTTCTTTAACCCCTCTCACAGGCATTTTCGAGGACCTTTGAATATAACAGTTGATTCATCCTCACTCCTAAGATTATCCACCAACTCACTATCAACCATGACACATCAAGTTGCTGCCTACATAACACGAAATCTGTCTGAAACCAAGGTTGATAGGGTCCAAAGACATTGTTCGTACAGAATTGACTTACCGCTGAACAAGCCAGATCAAAATAAAGTTGATACATCATTTCTAACACACTTCACACCATAAATATCCTCAAATAGTCTTTTAAGTGGACCTGGAAATATCCCTATAAGTCTCGAGAACAGCCGTGACAAAACCAGCAGAAATGAAGCATCATATCTCCATACATCTATATCTATGTTTTATATTAAAAGTGGGAAGGTCTTAAGCTAAAAGTTGGATTACTAAAATATCTTTCTAAATAATTTAATATCCTATTTATTTCACACCTTGGTCAATAGCCACAAATATTCAACTCACACCAGAGCATACCTTGATAAAGACAACCCAGAGATCGAGAATAGCATCTCCAAATTAGTTTTTGCTCTTCATTTTTAACCTGTGAGACGACAAATTACAAAGGCACCATATGTCTTCAGGTAACAAATTGTTAATTATTTATGGTTCACATCCCATATATCATTATCATTTTTCCTTGCTTAGTTTAATCATTTTTCGTGGTTATTTCAATTGTGTACACAAAACTGTCAACTATAGCTTTACTACTCAGGCGAAAACTCATTTTTGTTTTAAGCAAGGAAAAGAGAAAAATCTAAACTCTTATATTTATTATCGTGATAATACGTCGTCGTATTAAGCATGGCTTATAGGGTGATTTCTATATAATTTATACATAGAAAGAATGATCTAGCTCTATTAATTACGTGCAATTCAAAAAATGATGGGTATTCTCACACTTTTTGATAAGTTTAGTGTTTTCAACTTTTCGTTATGTCTGAAGCTGCTCATTAGCAGTGGCATAACCAGAATTTTATCAAAAGGGAGTTCGAAAAATAAAAATGTAGTGCTTGAGATACAAACTTGGAATCTTAAGGTGAATTTTTAACCCCACAATCACTGGATCACCTCTAATCTAATGTTTAGGAGGTTCAAAAATCTATACATGTACATAAAATTTTAAAAAAAATCTTATAGATACCGTGTAATTTTTTGCTTGAAAGGGTGAACCCCTCACTACCCTGTAAATCCACCCTTGCTAATAGTACAACTAATTTATTATTAGTTATTGATGTTACTTCATTTTGTCACAAATATTATAATATTCTCAAGTTCAAAGTGTCCACCCTCGTTCATTTGAGTGAGTTACATACAAAGAAAAGTATTTTACAGATTTTTGTAAAAAAATACAGTATCTTAAAAAATCATGTCAATGTTATATATAGCCCTCGCTGTCCACCTTTTGTTCATTCTCAAATTAGATTAAAGCTTTTGATTTTCTCTTTCTTAATGGAGACGATAAAAAGTAAATATGCAGTTAAGGTTAGAGGATAGAGCAAATCCTTTTATTACATCTACATTCTAAATAATTTAACAAAAAAATACCTCTGTGTATTTTATCATAAAAGTAAAATTTCCTAAACCAAAAAATTGAATTACCTAAATATTTTTTAAAATAATTTAATATCCTATATATAAAAATGAATAAAAAATAACAACTAAAAACATCACGTTAATATGGAGTATTTTCAGCCAAAAGTTGTGTTCTTATGGTAAGTAACTACTCTCAATAAATTGGAGACACCCCCTGGTTTAGAAATGAAGACCGTATCATTTAAATGTGATTCCAGCAACCACCAACATTTTAAAAAAAAAAAAAATCATTCTTCCTAACTCTATACTTATTACTTCACTACCAAAAGCAAAGAAATATGCGTAAATACATTGTGGGCTTGGGCAGTTATTTGTCCATGTAAATGTGTTGTCACTGTTGAAAACTAATAAAAAAAATTCTAACATTTTTGAGTCTTTTGAAACAAAAACTTCAAAACAAACTTCCAAAAAATATTACATTTTCTTTGACATTGGGTTTTTTTCCTAAATAAAGAGTGTTCCTTCTGTCATTCTACTGCTTAATTTTATGTCCTATCAGCAACTCCCTCTCAGATTTATTTTCTAACAAAATTTTTATGGCCATTTAATGAGTTGAATCTTGATTAAAGATCTTAACTTTTGATGGTTTGAAGATTATAGAGAATCTAAAGCTTATCAACTAATGTGACTTTCACCGTTGTCTACTAGAAAAATAATTTTAGAAAGGAAATATATCAAAGTTTAATTGATAGCGTGATGGTTAAAACATAGCAAGAGCTGTGCAAGAGTGCTATCTATCGATATTGTATACTAAATAAAATATCTTTCTATGAATTAAATACTTTAAGTTTATAGATTCAGAAAAAATGAGATGAACTACACATGTAACACACGTATAGAGAGACTAGTACCTAAAAAAGCACCTACTTTCTGTTCCTTCTCTAAAAGCCTTTAGAGCAGGTTGCAGTTATCCTCAAACACAGGGCTCCAGATTGAGTTACTCATGAATAGACTTTGAATGAAGTATTGTTATAATTGGACAAGTTGTGTGCATCAAAGAAATGGAACGGCTCTCCCTCTCTAGCAAGAACATAGCTGTGCCAACTTGGATGAATAAAGTGTGCACCTGGTGTTTTTGATAAGTCGATGCAGCCGCACAGCCACCTCTGAAGTGTTAGTGTTCCATTATTGGATGTTCTCAATTAAATAATCTATAACATACAACTATATGATCGTCTTCTGCTCTTTCTACGGAGGGATCACTCGAAGCATTACCTTGTAAAGAGCTACTAGCCAAAATGTTCAACGGGCCACGTAAAGCAAGTTTTGGTCATGCATTGCAATATCATCCCTCAAATTAAAAGAGACTCATTTCATATATTAAGCCTATTTAGAGGTATCAAATGCATTATTTCTTTAAATCTATGCAATATATACATAACCTCATAAAAAAATATTGTCCTTGTTTACACTTTCCCAACATATAAAAGAAAATGATCAAAGGTCTACCCCACAAAAATCTCTAGAGTTTTGTACCAAATAAAGACTCCAATTTCAATTTTGAAATACCTCATATAGCATGTCTGAGAATGAAGGAGCTATTACCCAGCAGAAAAAAGGTTAAACTAACTTCACATTCCAAGTTCAATGTAAACCAGTTCATGAATACAAAATTGTACTCAAACATGTGAGGTTAGCCATCTTCTGACAATAATTATATGTGATACTTAATATGAAACCTTCCGGTAGTTACATTAACTGATGAAAATTTCCTTAACACTTTTATTCATTTATTCAATGTCTTCCGGAAACAACCTCCCCATCTTCACAAGGCATGGTAAGGTTTGCATACACCACCCTCCACAAAATCCACTTGCTTGTGGGATTACAGTGGGTATGTTGTATTTGCTTATTCACTCTAGGATGCATTTGGTCTTAAGTGAAACTACTGGCATGTCTTTTTTCCAAGAATGATATTAGGGAGATGTAGACATCGAGAAATTTTCCGGGGCTCTACAAGACAATCCCAATCTTTGTTAGAGTTCTGGAAGGCTACTCAATTTTAAACCCTAGCTCATCCCTCTATATAGAATAACATATTCCCTTGAAGAGGCATCTCGCAAATCGCATAACTCTTTGATATTCATAAAGAGATAAGGCATCCAATACTGCCTTTGTCAAAGCCGCAGCCCTGACATTCTTAGAGATCAAATACATAATAAGGAGGTCCAAAATCATCCTATTTTCAAGAAATATGCTAGAAACCCTCGAGAAAATTTAGAGAGAGAATCAGAAAAGGAACAAAATTGTACTCACAAGTCACAAATAATCATCAATAAAATCTCTATTTCATTATATTTTATTTGAGATTGCAAAATTTGTTAGAAAACAAAAGGCAAAAAAATAAATGTGACCTTCATTTAATTGTTTGTCTATAATTCAATAAGGATACAACTTACCATATGAAAATTCGCCCAGATTAGAGGAATAGAACAAACCACCAATAGAAATAAAAATATCCAAATTCAATATAGTAATATTGAAAATAAAATTAGAAAGGGTAAAAGAAGTAGGTACATTGGCAAGATTCAAACTGGCATATTTCAGAAGTTTCATGATCTTCCTGTTGTTCTCCATTAGAATTGGATTCCTTCAAAGCAGCCCTGCAAGCCCTGCAACTCTTGAGAACCTTCTTGAGCCTTTTGTATTCGACATGCGGACAAAATTTGTCGGATCCTTCTTCCGCCTGTAGGTACTCCGTGAAAGTTTCTCCAAACTTCATGATTCCAATTTTGCTTCTCAGACAAACCCAACCCAATTATAATAATTCCCACAATAATCTTGGTCTTGTTTTGTGTTATTAGAAAAAATAAATAGTGGGTGGGTTAAGGGTTATGTTAACCTGAGATGAGAAATAATCTTTTTCTTTGGTTTCAAATTTTTGTGCTCATTCCTCCTAGCTTTTTATTTGTGTTCCAATGAAGCGGTTTGTTGCATGTCATGCACGTGTCCCTAATTTCTCTATGTTGTGCGATGAGAAAAATAGAACTATCATGTAGCTTATTTTTAAAAGTAAAAAGTAATATATATTCCAAACCAAAAAGTTTATGAAAATTAAAAACTAGCTAAATATCCAGGAATTTATTAGAACAATTATTTTTTGATAAAATAAAGTTATAATTTAAAAGTTTCAGTCAAGAAAATAATGTTGGAAATTTGAAATTACTGCACTCACCTTAAAAAATTTCATGCCAAATAGCATCTATTGTTGAAAAAATAGGCATATGTATTCATTCCTTTTCTTTTTGATAAAATTGATAAATCTCATACAAAAGAGGGATCAACTATAAGTTTTCTAGTTTTACTTTCTTGATTAACAGTTTTACAACATCTTAGTATTTCTAAATTCATAAAAAGTATTATAATAATCTAATTTCATAAAACTATTAACAAAAATTACGCTTATTAATTTACACATTATCAAGTTCTTTACGATCATAATAAGATAGACTTTATATCTATAGCATAAAAAGGAATAGAGAAACTTAACTAATTTAATTTTTGATGAATAAAGTTAGTAGATGCTCCCACATTATAATCTTTAATGTCATTTATTTAGTTAACTTAAAAAATAACATGCTAAATTTTATATAAAAGTATTTTCATAGTTCTTGTGCATTGCATCCTTTTAAAAAAATCAATTTATGTATTATTATCATGCCTTAGATCGATCATTGCATAATAGATATTTAATTGTAAGAATCACATCAAACGAACCTTACATATAAATAGCAAAACATCATAAATGCCCCCATTCTCATTAAATGATTCAGTAGTGTATATAGTTAAAAATCAATGCACATTTTGATCAATATCCTAACTTATCTTAAAATCAGTTCCCTAAAAATCAATAATCAATAATCTATACTTAAATAAATAATATGTATCTCAATAACCTAATAAATCAATTAATGACTGAATAAAATATATTACCCACAATATCAACACTTGTCCATGGAGTCTCTAAGATGAATGAAATAATAACTTAATCTATATTATAATCTAAAATTGATATAAAGGAGTTTCTTATTAACGCTAAATCTTCTCTACTTTTGAAGATAGACCGGAAACCAAGTTCAGAAAATAGCTAAGTGAAAGCCAGAGACAATCATAGAATTACTCAATAGTATATTTTGAGCAACAAGGAGCTCACCAAACTCCGAGAAAGAATTGCAGTACATTTTCGCTTTTTGCATCATCTAAAGCCTGCTTTTTAATGTTACCTAATATCATATCGTTATATATTATTAAAAGTGGGAAGCTCTAAAATTCAAAGTTGAATTACTATTTTATCTCTACACTAAATAAAAATATCTATGTAATTATATACATATGTATGTATATGTCTGTAGATACATGTATGTGTGTATATGTATATATGTAAACACATACGCACATATATATATATATATATATATATATAGAATCTTAAAAGCATGAACTCCAAAAATTTCAAAGTTAAATTACTATTTTGCCCACCAATAAAATTTTAATGGGTTGCCACATTCACAACCTTACAACATTGCACTCTTTCGCTACAGACGTCACATTCTCCTCCGTATGTTCTCCTTTGCAAGCGTCGCCTTCCCACTCTGCCTTCATACTGAATAGACTCGACCCGTTTCCCCCCGCTTTATGTGACAACCAAATCTGTTGATCTTCAATTTTCCATCAAACACCTGTGTTTGCACTCTAAGCGAACAGGTTTGCACATTCAAACTTTATTCTTCTATTCACTCTTATTCACGGGCAGTCACCTCTACCCTTATCCTTCATCACTTTTAAAATTTTTCGTGCAGATTATTGGTTGCGAATCCATTTTAATTTTGTGCCTTATGCTTCGTAAATATTGTTGCACCCGCTATCATCTTGTAAGTTCTCAATTAATCCATACTCTACCACATATTTCTTACATGCACTACATATAACAATCAATTAACTTTAACTTAGTAGAAGTAAACTTAAAAATTGAATATTAATGCAAAAAGTTGAGCATCTAGAAGTTGGGAAAATACTATTTGTAGAAGATGATTGAGACGGAAGAATATATAGATTTGGCAGTATGTATGCTATTGACGCAACAATCTGTTTGCTATTTTAGACCATAGTAATACTAATTTGTGTAAAGAAATTTTAAATTTTAGTTTTTGTTGTTAGTTATCTATTTATTCATTTTGAAGGTTATCTAAGTGTTTATTTATTTTGTTTTGATTGTGGGTGGATGGGTAGCAGGGATTGACTGAAGTAAGAATGAGAAAAAACATGAGTACTAATAGTCGATCATCTCCAGAAAATTGCCCATGTATTATTTTCTTTAATACATCCTACCAAAAGATCCCTTAAGATTCAGTATAATGTCATGCTTTTCTTTAAATAAAACCCTGAAGTTTCGAAATTCAGCTTCGAAGATAAAACGTCTAATCAGATTAAGTTATTTTTGTCCTTCCTTAATTGTTAATTTATTTTGAATAATTTTCATTTTATTTGTTAATTCACTGGGTTTTGAATGATTTATCAAAAAATAAAAAAAATTACACTGATTCTCATATGATGCAGCTTCAAGATCATGAGGTAGACATCCACATGGAAGGGAAATACCTTATGTTTGCTGTTCAGGAACTAGTTTCAGGAGATTAGTCTGATGACAAATTTGTGTTTGATCGTGAAAACAAGAAGCCTAAAGATTCTAAAGACACTGATAGATTTACAAGAGATGGGACAAATCCAAAGAGTTTGTTGCAATCCCTACTTATGAGGGTTGGTCACTCCCCTCTCAAATACTAAACAAAGCATCTAAAAACAAATGCATTTAGGGAACTTGCAAAGTTCAAGGGGATGCAATTTGTAGGTAAACCAAAGAGAAACAAAGCTCTTGCAGAAAAAGTTGTTGCAATAGAGGCACTAGCATAGTTAACTGAAACATCTAAAAAGAATCATGACAAAGATGATAGATCTCCTTCTGATGTTACTGATAACATGTTGAAGCTTCTCGGCAAATGCAGGAGATCAAAGTGTTGGTGAGGTTGTGGACACCAGACATTTTTAATAGTTGGCAGTGTGGGCCACTAGAAGGCAAGCTTAAAGCTTCCAGTCGATCAACCTCCAGGCCCTTAATCACTTTTGGAAGACCAAATACTCAGTGTGGTTGCTTCTTGCAAAGATCTGATTATGGTGGTGCCAGTTTTGGCCCTAATTTATAGGTATTAGATTCACCTTAGTCTCATAAAAAACGTAAGTATACATAAGCACAAAGTAGGGCCATGGATGTCACCAGATGGCTGCATTAATAAATCAGAAAGGATGACCAGATCGTAAAATAGGGAGCTGTGAGGTTTTATTCTTTGAAGTGGCATAGTTGCTTGGTCATCTAAGTTCCAAGTAACACCTGCAACTATTTTTCTAATCACCATGGCTTATTCTTTGGTGTATATAGTAAAGTGGCATGCTTCCGTGCGACCCTAAAGCTATCTACAAGCAAGTGACTTTAGCAGAACATATATTTTTTGCAGAATTTCAACAGCTTATCTTGAATATGAATCGAGCAGTCTCTTAAAATTATAGACTCCATAGTATATTGATTATGGCTCGAGCACGTTGTTTCTCTCCCTCAACAGACACTATTGAGGTAACAAATGTGCCTGTGAAGCAGGTCGTACAAGGCAATAAGTGGATTATGTTCTTCCCCTTGACGTAAAAAAAGTACTCAATATTATTTGTTCAATAGAGTATAGAGGGTACCCTCCTATTTTAGTTCCAGTATTTTCATATATATTTTACGATAATAGTTCTATTTACCGCTACTTATGCCAATTCAAACTTTAACTACTATTGACAAGTAATAAGCAGATGTTGCCCTCATCATTCTTAATCCCTTCGGACTTAAAATTATTTCTTATTTGCCACTAAATTTAAAGAAGTAACTCGAGGTTATAAAAAAGGACTATAACAGACTTTCTGATTCTATACCCTTTACTAATAATCATTAATGTCTGCAAAGATACCGAAACACACTATTAATTTGGCAATGAGTGCCTTAATTATGATGGGTTACATCTATAATGATCTAACAATAAGAGTAATGAAAAATTCAAATGCATCACTTATCACCTAAAATACAGTCGACAAAGAAAAATTATGTTGCTAAATAAAAGTACAATATCAGTATACTCTACAACATATTTCTCATATGCAACCCGTTGTCCCCACTGTATATAACAATCAATAGATACATCTTGCTTCTTATGTTGTTCGTTGTTCGTCGCCATGAGACAATTGAAAACAATTATATGGACTATTATTTTCTAGTCGTAGTAGAGAGAAAGCTTGGACCTACAAACTTTCATAGGTTGCCCGTATATACCCATCTGAGCCCTACTTTATTTCTTTCCTTCAAGAACATGAACACGATTAAATGGACTAATATTTTTGGACGTAGTACAAACAATGTTATTCACAAATTTATTTACGTCCACCTACATTTCATCAAACATAGCAAGTTTAAATCTCTTAATAAGTACACTTTTATATAGATATGATCAGAATAAAAAATAACTCCACATTCCATCTATTTACAAAGGAATCCTCACAAGGATATTTCAAAAAATGGATTACAAAGGTTTTAATTATACACATCCTTTTCAAATTAATGAGGAACACAACTGACATTTAATATAACTGTCACACCTAAATAGCGCTACATTGCTATGTTTGATACTAGATTTTTCCACAGGAAAATACGTATGCCATGGATACATCTAAGGCACACAATAAAAAAAATCTCATGGATACACTTAATTCAAACAATAACTTCTCAACAGTTGCAACAATTTTCTTTGCAACCTTTATTACTAATGCAAATGTCATAGTAGCAATGATTACCCATCTCTAGCGTTGAATAAACAGGTAGTCGATATTACTTCACGTTATAAACACTACCCTTCTTTCTAAACCAAAATAAAAGTGTAATAGTTAATTATTAATCCCTTTTTTGTGCAAATTCTACCATTTTCGTGCACACTCCATCATAACATAGACTTGCTTCCCCTGTAAATCACCACTACAAACAAAAAAATTACTTCACTGTGAATTAACTGTAAGTTCACATCTAATTAATTAACATTTCCATTAGTATATAAATTGTAACTGATCAATATTGTATATTATAGTCAACTAAGATACACAATCAACACACTCTTTAATGTTCTCCTCTTTATAATACATACTGAAATAAAATGATGAAAAGGGACAATCTCCCAAACAGTCCACTATTATATCGTATCTGGTACCAACTCTACAACTACACCAATTAACTTACTCTCCAATGATTCTTCACGCATATTTCACCTCTAATAGTTGTACTACTATGCCCATACAATCTTTACACTATAGTATTTACTTTCTATTTACTATAGTATTTACTCTCCGATGATTCTTCACGCATATTTCACCTCTAATAGTTGTACCACTATGCCCATACAATCTTTACATTATAGTATTTACTTTCGATTCGCCCTCTTTCATTTTAATTAATTGACTTCTATTAAACACATAGTTACTGTCAACCATTCCAAGAAATCCCAGGGAACTTGCACAATGAAATAGAGCACACTTACTATCCATTGAACACCCCAATAAGTGACCTAACTATGAGACTTCACAATCAACACACTCGACAATAATCTACTCTTTATAATACACACTGAAATTAAATCTTTCAAATCATCCCCTATTATACCGAATATTGTACCCACTCTACAACTACACCAAATATCTTACTTTTTGATGAATCTACAGACATATTTTGCCTCTGTAAGTTGTAATTCTATGCCCCTTCAATGTTTACATTATATTATCTTCTTTCTACTCATTCAGTTTCAGTTTAATTAATTGATTTCAGTCGAATACATAGTTAGCGCCAACCATTCCAAGAAATTTCAAGGATATTAGATAATGAAATAGAGCAGTACTAACCACCCAACCTCCCAATAAATGACCTAACTATAACACTAAGGTGGTAATTGAAACGTTTCCTAGATTATCACCACACCATGCTTTCTAATATGCTCCCTCATATTATGTGAAACTTTGTCGAATTGAAATGTTGATTAATTATGGTTGCTTCTTCTATTCGCGATATATTCGTAATAATTTTTCATTTTTTATTTTTAATTACTTCTTGTCACGACCCGGATAGGAGGCCTAGATGTGACATGGCGAAAGAGGACCCAAAGGGCCTCGATCAAGCCATCATAGCATTATTTCACTCATAATCGGTTCAAAAAATGCGGAAGCTAAACATGTAGCACATAAGTTCTAGGGATTCGGGGACTTGGGACTCAATGGGACAATACGGGATTGGGATAAGCATGCTTGCACATAGCACATAGTCATTGACAACAACCAATCATACAAGCCATAGCATTATGAAAGAGACATTATCATAAATCAAGTGAAATAGCATCATATTACATAGCCAATTATCCAACATACAAATCAAACGTACAAGAGTATAGAATTTGTCCAAACAATGCCTCTACATAGATGAGCGGGGCCTCGATAAGTTTGAGGCTCACCCTCAAGTCAATGGAAAGTAAATATATGAAAATAAAATGGTAGATAGACAGTGGCTATTGCCCTTGAACAAGAGGGCTCACCACTAGCAATTCTTCAACAATATCTCAAGCGTAATCCGGTAGAATG
>JBCEWC010010028.1:0-18093 GCA_038996855.1 Solanum aculeatissimum
TCAATATTATAAATATAATTAAATAATAATTTAAAGCAAATTGGTGAAAAGACAATTTTATCTAAAGAATAGTCTTTCAATGAAGGGCAAAAAATTCAATCAACATTTCTAAGGGGTTTTCACACTTTTAATATAGTATAGATATAGATAGATAGATATAGATAAAAGTAATAGTGAAAAGTATGTTTAAATTATGTTCGTAAATATTTTTCCTAATATGTGTACATTATTTCACAAATTTAGTTAATATGGAACGGAAAGAAAATCTTATTAAAAAGAGGACATTTATTTTGAGAGTAAGCATAATCTATAAGATGATTTTTTTTAAAAAAAAAATAGATCATCCATCGCATATTCTAGTTTGACACCAAGGAACGAAGCTAGGGAATAGCTAAATCCCTTGTAACTCCTGAGTAGTATAAAGAACAATACGAGAATCTACATCTTGTAATTAGTGATTTCTTAATGGACATATTTTTTATTACAATGATATTTCTTTTTGAAATAGAAGAATCGTAACTAAACATAAGTCAACCAACATGATATGAAAAAAAATTATTGGGAAACAAAGTTGAAGATGTAGATTTCGATAGAGATGTAATTTCAAGTCAATATGAATCAAATAATACGATAGCATCGAAGTTGAAGATGTAGAATCCGGGTCAAAAAAAGATAGAGAACGTTACGTTATGGGCCCACATAATATGGACAAAAGAAAGCCCAATTCCAATGTTCCTTTATTTGGCCGTACACTGCGCACTGTACAACACGTAATTCCCACAAAACTGCCCCCACTCCCCAACTACTACTCTATTAACCTAACTTTCAATTTAATACTGTGCTATCAATTTCTTTTCTAAAAGTACATATCTATAACATTTCAAAAAAAATTATACTCTATTGACAAGAATATTTACAAGAATGAGTAATTTCCAAGAGTTGAGTCGGAATTTTTTGTATTCAAAACTCAACACGAGATCTTTAGTTGAGAAAAGAGCAATTTCATTCATTGCATCATGATTGATATTTTTCTTTTCATATCTTATTTAAAGTTGCATCCATGGGGTAAAAAGGACAAAGCAAAATAATGGTAAACCAACCATCATTTAATGAGATTTTGGAGTTGTGACGACAAAGCATTTCACTTCTTCTTTTACGCTCTTTTCAAATTGTCCTCAATTTCTTCACGCCATTGATTTACTAACATTAAAGGGTAGGGTCATTGTATCAGTTGGTGCGTGGATTCTTTCACTTTTTTTTTATCGTTCAAAATAATTGAAATGACAAATCTTTTTTCATATTTATTCTTTTATTTATTAAAATTTTATATTTTTCACTGTTCAAATTATTTTTTTAAAATATTTTGATAATGCACCAATGAAAGTTATGAGCCAAATAGTGCATTGATAATATTAAGTGATAAACCAACCTGATTATAGCTTATATGCAAGATTCTATATCGAGATTATCTTTTCCATTTTTCTATAACCAAATAATGCATAAATTTATGCAAGCTTACTTATTTCTAATAAACAAACAAACAATCCCGAACTAATTACTAGATACCAAAAACTTAATAATTAAAATTATCATAGTTTTTATTTATTTATTATCTCTTCTTTCAACTAACATGACTCTATTTAATTCCACGCATTAGAAAATTTAAACAGAAATTTTGAAATTTATGATGTAAAAATACTGTTTAACCATCTATACGTGGCTATTCATCTAATTAGAAGTTAAAATTAAATTATTTTCAATAAAGATCACAATAATTTTTTAAAACCAACTTAATAAGAAAATCGCCTTTAGGTAGCGCACCAAAGAAAGGTTGCATGCCAAACTAAAGCTCTTCTGATGCCAAATTTTTGTAACTTTACGCCTAGTTTCGTAGCAATAGGCCTAATCGAATTATCAATATTTCAAATTTAAATTTAATCGAATTTTAAAATTTGGTCGAGTGAAAACAGGTAATGCCATGTTGAAATTCTGACATATTGCTATCAACTTTAATATATTTTTTCCTATCACGGTTCCAACTTACACTAGAAAAACGACTGCTATAATCAGTCAGATATGAATAATCAAATCACTGTAAAATCGAAAGAATGAAAATCCCACCATAAAAGGTAAAAAAGTAAGGCCTCCAACAAAGGGTAAAAAAAAAGATACTCATTTTTCACTGTACACTAAACACTATTCATCATTTCATCAGCATCAGCAGGGGATTTCATAAAAAAAGTACACAAAAAACGAAGCAAAAGATCAGTAAATCCCCCTGACAAAAGAGTTCTTTTCTAAAACACAAAGAAATTAATGAATTTTAACTACTCATTTACCAATGTTTTTGTTTTTTTTCCTTTAGTTTTTGATCAAATCAAGGCTTCAATGGTAGCTTTCTTGGGTATTCCACAGACAGGGCATTGATGGAGAAGAGAATCACAAGGCTTGCATGAAGAAAGATGTCTACAGGGCAAGAAAATCATGCACGAAAATCGAAAATTGCAGCTTTTGCAAGTCATCTTTCTTGTTTCTTGTTCTTCATCATGAACGTCGCAGCAAGATTCTGCATCTTCTCCATTGGTAGACAAACAATAACCACTTTCTTTTAGCTGTTCGATGGTGTTGTTTAACGACATGACAATGGCTTCGTTTTCATTGGCGATTCTCTGCCATGCTTGATTCTCCATTTCCATCTTTTTTAAGAATTCTTCGAGCTCCCTTCTCCTGTTCTCTGCTCTAGCGATTTCTTCATTCTTCTGTTTCAGCAGAAACTCAAGTTTCGATTCGTATTTTCTCCAGATCAATGCTAGATGTTGCTTATTTTGCTCGTTTAACACCCATCTCAATTTTTCATTCTATTTTTCACCAAAAAATCAATCATTTAATTTCTGCAAATCCAACATGAACAATCAAAAATTTAATACCAAAAATAAGAATCGCATACCTGTAAGGTGATGGACTGATCGATTTCAATCCTCTGTTTCTCCATCTGGGTCGCTAGAAACTGGGGAAAAGGCACTGATTCAGTAATGCTGTTATTCATCAAATTCTGATTGATGATTTTCTGGGGGAAAACCTGTTGCTGCTGCAAGAAATTCTGTTGCTGCTGAGTAGTGAAACAAAACTGATTAAGCCCTCCACAAGCAATCTCCATCAAATCCTGCGAACCCCCTAACGAAAACCCAAGATTATCCGTATACAACTTCGCTTGAATCGCCATATCAACAAAACAAGAATTTGTTCAAAGAGAGAAAAAAGCTCTTAAACCCATTAACAAGTTGTCCAAAGGTATTGTTAAAAAGGGGGGGAAAATCATAAATGGTGGGGACTGAAGATGGTACTGTATGTGTTGTTTATAATTGAATTATCTTTATTGAAAGAAACAGAAAACCTGAAAAGGGGGCAGAGAAGGGATTCTCTCTCTTTCTTGTGAAGAAAAATGGCATTTAAAGAGTACGTACACATGCAGATTTTGTGACTTGACTATCGGGTCAGACATCATAAAGGACTCTATTCAATTCAAATAATTAATTTTAAATAAATAAAGGAAGAAAATTTAGTTGTGATTGAATTACTATTCCTAATTGTGGGGTTTTTGAATTGAATTAACACAGAAAAGGTCTGCTTTTTTTTTTACGATTAGAGGGAATCAAAGATTTGTCTCTTTCATATTTGGATTCCCACTATTTTTGAAAATTATTTATAAATAAAAAATTAAAATTTTCACCGACAATTTCTTTTATAATTTTGCAGTAATTTGGTCCTCTTTTGGTTAAAAAGGAAAAAGTAAAAAATTTTAATTGATTGTACAAATATATTAATACTAGTAGTTTGATAGTACTTGAGTTTTGAAAAAAATAAAATCGCTAAAAGGTAGGGAGAGAACTATTTTTGGTCTCTTTAATTATATTGGTTAATTCTGATTTTAGATTTTATGATATTTGATAAAATATATTTAACCTTTAACACTTTTACGTAGGAAAGTATGAGATTTGGACTATTTTAAAATACTCTTTTCGTCCTTTGATTTAGCATGGAGTTTAAAAAATATATAAGTTAAATCATTCTTAGATATTTATGTGACTGAAAAATTATTTTATTAAGAATAAAAAAATTAAAGATAAATTATTTTTAATTAGAGTAAAATGAGATTCTTATTAAATGACAAAAAAAAAGTATCACGTAAAATGAAACAGAGTGAGTATATATTATCCTCAAAATATAAAGTAACAATGTACACGAGTAATTAAATGATGGAATATTTATGAAAATCTATGAATATTCATAAGCAAAAGGATCAAAAGTTAAATGTATTTAGTCGATATCATAAAGATTAAACCTATAATTTAACAATAACCAAGGGACAGAAGATGATATTTAATCCTAAAATATTGCATATTTGACTTACCTGAGAAGTTTAATTATTATATCTAATCAAATAATTGATAATAGTAATCCAAATCAAATTGATACTAATTGACTAGAATAGATGAATTTCAAAAGTACAAGTTACTTTAATTTCACACCTTTTTTTCTGGTAAATAATTTGCTATTAATATGTAGAAATCTTCAAGGAAGTGATAAAACCAAATTTAAGGAGTTCACATCAAGTGGAATTCAAAGGAATGTCGTTTCTTCTAACTTCTAACTTAATCAACCAATTTTGTTTTAAATATTTTCATGGGAAAAAATCTTTATTTTATAGCTAAGTTTAAATATTGAAAATAAATCAAAATTAAATAATTATGCATAATTATAATTCATATAGCTGCCCACGCATTAAACTTGAGGCGTGTTGTGATTTGCATTAAACATTTCACGCATATAAGTCATAATGGTGATTCATTCCTCCCTATGGTCCGCAATGTTTAATTAAGTAAATTAATATTTAGATTCAGAAATCATATGATGCTGATTAGCCATTCAGATTAGAGTTATGCATGAGTACTAATTAGTTATTTTTAAATTCAAAATTACTTATATGCAGTATTTAGTTATTTTATCTTTGATTCTGAATAAACAATATATAGATTTCTTCATAACTTGTATACGTATTAATTATGTGAATTTCTTAAATGTGAATCTGACAAGATATTAATTTTAAATATAAATAACTTATCTCATAGTTATTAAATGTGACTTATATAAAATTTAATACATATATATCGCCTACAAAACGAACTCTTTAAGTGTATAATGGATATCGTTCATTTGGACCACGTCACCTATGGCTGTTAACCGAGGCTACTGAGAATACCTACATCACTAGTATTAAGGGCGTATAATCTTTTAAAAATTAATTTAAATTATTTATGTCTAATTTTTAAATTAATAAACTAAATCAATTTTTTTTTTTAAATATTAAATAATAACAGAGAATTATATTCAACTCATTACAATTATTTTTGTCATTATAGGAAAGGTTCAATTTTATTTTATTTTAATGTACCAAATGTCATTACTTTTAGTTGGAAGTTGAAATTTTGCTTTCCCATAATTTGGCAGCAAGTAGTGGAATTAGACATAATTGATGATGAAACCTTTTTTTTGTTATATGTCTCTATTATTTTGTTATTTGGCACAACATTTCTGACTAAAGTTTCAATATTTGTTATGAATATTTTTATCTTTTTTTCAAATGCCTAATTCTTGTTGAGATATATTTGTTGGAGAGACACAGAGAACCCATGAATAAAGCAATTGGGAAGAGGTATGGCCTTTTATGTTTTACCAAAATTCAAGATTCATCAATTTATTGCTTCTTACCCTCCTTAAATTAAATGCATATTCATATGATTAACCTATCCTTTTCAAATTGTTATCTCCTAAGAGTCACCATTTGAGATCATATCTTAATCCAGGTCACTCAATTTTTACTCCCTCCGTCCATCTTTACTTGGCCCCTATACTATTTTAGGATGTCCAACAATACTTGTCCAGTTTATAAAATTAAGAGATAATTTTACACTTAGTTTCTAATTTACCCTTATCATTAATTATAGTTATTTTCCTATTATATTTTTCAATACATTGTATTAATTATATCCAAAGAGTAATTTGGTAATTTACCCCTATCATTTACTACTTCTTAATCCATGTGCCAAGTCAATAGGGGCCAAGTAAAGTTGGACGGAGGGAGTACTATTTTTTTTTAATTGTTGTTGAATAATTTGTAAGTAGTAAATTATTTTCTTTTTATGGTGAGCCCTATTTTTTGAGGCAGAGTTAGCAAAGGTTGAGTCATAAATAAGTAAATCAATGACCCGTCCAAATTGAATGAATTAGACTATTCATAATTATTTTACCACCCCTAAATTAATTATACCAAGTATGAAGTAAAAAACTTTATAACTAAGATAAATTGTAGTAGGCTAGTATATAGGTACGTCCCAACACCCTATTTTTATGTAAAAAATTTAATTATATACTCAAGATAATCTGTAAGGGTCATTTATAAAAATAATGTCAAATAAAGTGTATTAGTAATATTTATATTAATAATATTTATTATGTACTGTTTGGTTTAGACTTTAGTGTGTTAAAAATAACATATATTGCATTAAAAAAATTATTTATAAAGATATTTTTCACAATTAAAGTGAAAAAGATGTAATAAAGATTTTGAGGGATAATGTGATCTTTAACAATTCTATACATGCATTAAAAGTAATGCAATACTAATACCTTGGTATTAGTCATTAATGCACAATAAAGTATATAATTAATGTTTGTATTAGTTACATATAATATGAAAATGTGTACTAAACAAGATATTATTAATACAAAGTATTAATGCATGCATTACTTTTGCCAATGCACTCAACCAAACGATCCCTAAGTATTTTACTCTATTTAGTACTCCATCGATTTTAATTTATATGACATAATTTTATTTTAATCAATCTTAAAATAAAACATTTTAATATTCAATATATATTTTAAAATGTTAAATCAAGAAAAAAAAAAGAGAATTAAAAAGTAAGAGGAAGCAATAAATAATGTGTTAATCCCCATGCTAATCTATAGGAGAAGTACACTTTCCTACCTAAAGGTAGGCCTTTTTATGAATCTGAGCTATACTAATTCACTTCTTCCAAACTCTAAAATCTAATCCCTACTGCCCTATCACAACTATTAATAATCTAATATACTCTCTCCGTTCACAATTAGATGTCAAAAAATTTCAATTTTGATTTTCATTTTTGCTTGCAATTTTGAAATTCAAGATAAGATAATTTTTTTTTACCTATTCTACCCCTAATTTATTTACCAAGTTAGACTTTTTGAAAATATTGAATGATTAAGTCATTTTTAGAGTACCTAGAAACCTAGAAAATGATATTATGCATTAACATACCCCAATTCAATTAAGTTTATATGAAAAAAATTTAAACAATTTTTATATTCTAAGAAATAGATAAAAAAATTACTTGAAATGAAATAATTTCCCACCAAAGAAATAAAATTTAAATAATTTTTATATTCTAGGAAAGGAAAAATTATAATTGAAATAAAAATCTACATTATTCCCTCCAAAGTTTTTTACTTGTATGCAACTAAAGAAAAAGTAGTTTCATTGTGGCTATTAATAGTATACATTAAATATATAGGAACTTGAATTGTGACTTTATAAATAGTCATATAAAAAAAAAACCTACAAATTAATAGGGGTAAAATGGTAATCTTGTTACATTAATCATTGTTTTCTTAATAGGTGTGTCATGTAAAAATATGACATCTAATTGTGAACGGAGGGAGTATATGTAAACCAAAAGAAAATAAATACTCCCTCCGTTCACAATTAGATGTCAAAATTTTTTTAATTTGGTTTTCATTTTTACTTGTGAATTTTGAGAATCCAAGATAAGACAAATATTTATTTCCTATTCTACCTCTAATTTTTTTACCAAGTTAGATTTTTTGAAAATATTGAATGACTAATTCATCTTTAGAGTACCTAGAGACCTAGAAAATGACATAATGTATTAACATGCCCCAATTCAATTAAGTTTATATGAAAAAAAATTAATTAAAAAGAATAATCCTATAAAAAAAATTTAATTAAAAAAACAGTCGTACAAATTAATAAGGGTAAAATGGTAATCTTGCAACATTAATCATTATTTTCTTAATAAGTGTGCCATGTCAAAATTTAACATCTAATTATGAACGACAAGAGTATCAGACTAGTTGGATGATATATAAATTTGTTTCTTTATATGATTTTTAAAGTTGAATTAGGCTAATGTCTAATTTCCATGTTATCGGAATCAGACCTACTCAATTTTTAATTTATCCGATGTTAGACTCATTGATTTAAACTTGCCCTCATCCCACATCGGTTGGTGGAATAATTTATCATGTTATATTAGATAGTAATTATTCCTATTTTTGGTGGCGTGGGGGTATGGATTATAGTGAAAGGTGTGAAGAATAGTCTGAAAAGAACTAAAATGTGGAAGAAGTTGTCAATGGTCACATTAATAAGTTCAAATATTGATTTGTGCTTGTTTACTAAGCTTCTTTTTATTACAGACTGACTTTACTGAAGAAATCAGCTAACGTATCTTTTAATATTTTTGACACGTATCTTTTTGTGTTTTTGGCACACATCACATGTCCCGCACACTTGACCCATCCCCCATTTTGAATGGTTATACTATATTTACCTTTACAATAATTTAATATATGAATCCTAATGTGATGGATGCAATTTCATATATGCTCTTTATAGATATTTGTTGTTTACTCTCAATTTTTGCCAAACTTCAAGTACTTTTGAGAAAATAAGTATTATATGATATGATTTGCCTCAAAAATTGTGCTAGCTCAAGCAATATTAGGTTACAAATCAATATTACCAAAGAAACTATAAACATGGCCTAAGTTTATTTAATTTTTATTCTCATTTTATAATGTGCGTTGAAAATAATAGCTCGAAATAGGGAATGAAAAAGCATTGCATCAGGGGGTCCATGTGCTTCCCACCTACTGAATGCCTTAAACGCTTCTCTTATTTCACTACGTACCCATTCCCTTCACATGTCATGGGAACACTACTACTATTTTATTTTGACAAACAAAATACTCACGATATTCATATTTACTTGTCCACTATATTATTTTAGAATATTTAATAATATGTGTATATTATTTTAGATAACTTATATTTCCTCCGTTCACAATTAGATGTCAAATAAAATTGTTCTGATCATTTATTATTTTTTAATTTCTGTGTCAAATTAATAATGAATAGTAGTTATTTTTAAACCAAGGGAATAGTTCCAATCACTCATCCATCTAGGGAACTACATACACAATGCAAACAATTTTAAATTTACACTCTAACGTTTTCTCTAACATTGTTGTTTCGACAAGGGACAATCCACAAGAATTTCTCATGACATTCATGCTCATTTGATTGTCTTTTTTTTATTTATAGAAAAAATATTTTTTTTATTGATAATTCTTTAATTTTGATTTTTTATATAATATATTTAAAATTATGAGATTGAAAAATATTTTAATATATTCTAAACACCTTTAATAGTCGTTCCTCCATATGAAAACAAAAAAAAAATTACTTTATTTGAAATTTTAAAAGTTTGAGTTAGAGTTGGAGGATCATACTTTTTGTAATAAATATTTAGAATATGATTTTTTTTATTAAAAAATATGAAATATAATTTAAATAGTTATTTAACTGAAATATAATTTTATAATATTATTGATCGAAGGCTCTATACTAATAATTTTTAATTGATAAGTTCCCTTAGCATTATCATCACTTACTAAGAAGAGTGAATAAGCAGACAATTCTCTATTAACATGCTTTCTTGAGCTATTTGGTTTTTCGCTGTTATTATATGGGATCCGCAAAAATATTTTGCGGGTTTCTTAATTTAATATTTCAAAAATAGCTTGATTATATTTTTTAAATTGATTCAATTATGATTTTACAATATTAATCCTCATAAATTATTTTCTCAACTGTTTCAGCTGTGATTTTGCTATATCATCCCAATAAATTATTTTAGGTCGCCGTTATTATATGGGACTTGTAAAAATATTTTGCGAGTTTTTAAATTCAATATTTCCATGACAGCTTGATTATATTTCTTCAGCTGCAAATCATAATAATTGTCAATTTAAAATTTTGATTTTTGAAGTTTCATCAATGTCATATAAATTGTGACAGAGATTAGAGTAACATAAAATGTAGCGATATAAGTTTAATAATTATTAACTTAAAATTTTTAAAATACATATAAAAAATATATTGACATCATAAAAATTGAGATAAAAAAAAAAAAAATCTTGTAACTAGTTTTTCCAAGAAGTGTGAGACTATTTACATTATATATACACATTCCTTTCACATCTATCTATTTATTTAAAATTAATATTTGCAAGTGTCTCTGCCAATACTATACCCATGCCCAACAGTACACAAAAATAAACTGAACATGTCTAACCTAATGTTAGATCAGTTAATCACATGACTGATGTTTGCTGGTATGTATCACGAGTAATGTTGATGTGATTTTTCAAAAAATTACTTACCACTACCATTTTTATCCAAGCAAACAACATGTACTAGCTGATCATGCATGATGGTACAATTACATTGCAACTTGTAATTATTCTACCTACTCATCCATGTTTAAGAGACGTACAATTGATCGATGTATTACTTACATAGTTATGCGGCCATTGGGGTATGAACTAGTGACAAATAAAAGTAATCTGTTCTATCTTAGCAGATAGAGTTATTTGATATTGTTGATTAAAAGTGATTGATAGATATCTGGTGCGACGAAATTTTCCTGTTTAGTTAGTTAAATTTACCTATCTGACATGGATGTTAAATTTGAAAAATGGGAAGAGTTTAGACATTTTCTCAAACACAGAATGGGCCATTATCAGAATTATTTGTTTGGTTTTGTGGTCCATTTTGTGGACTAAAGAGACATGCTATTAGTGCAATGTATAGTCAACTCGACTGTTCTTTAATTAATATTTTTTTATTTTCATTGGTGGATTTATAGCTATGTATAAGAGCTCAATTCAAGGTATTTAAATATCGTATTATTTTATTAAAATAGATGTGTGATTTATTTTAACTAAAATATTTATAAATTATTTAATTATATCTATCTATCTATCTATCTATCTATCTTCTATATATATATATATATATATATATATACTATATTAAAAGTATTTAGATTTTGTCTCCTGTCTATATATAGTTGTTTTATATTTATTTTGTTTTAATTAGACAATAATGATAGAAGAATGTGGATTTTCGATCTCAAAACTTCTTTTGCCTACAAGAACGAAAATTCTACTTCATCTTGCAGTTCTAATCTCTTAAACCGTGAAAACTTAAGAAATTATAAAATATATATGGTAAAAAATATATATGATAAAACGCACTGTATTTGGAAAATTTAATAAGAATAATTAATTGTCTTGCTTATGTGTTTCTTTCTTCTTTTCTTTTTAGTTATTTGTATTTGTAATATCACCTTTAAAAATAGATTTGATAGAATAGTTACCCTTTTTCTTCTTATTCAAAAATGAAACATGTAGTATTAGATTAATGATAATATAAATTATAATTAATATACTTATTAGTATGGATTACACGTGCAAAATACGTACCCATAAACTAGTACAATACAAAATATGGCTAGTTAAAAATGGATCATAAATAAAATTGAAATATAATTATCACAATTACAATACACAGGTTTAGGGGACCCTATCCAAACCAAAGTTTATTGACACTTTTTCGTTGAAAAAATACATTACCTAGGTATGTTAATTTTTCTATCATCTAGAAATATTTTTTAATATTATAAAAATATAAAATTATTGGGAATGGATGAGTGGTTGTCGGTCACTTTTATAGGTGGCAAGCTACCAATTTTAATAACTTGGTAGAAATTAAAGTCCAACAACAGATAATAGTGCCAATTGAATGAATATATTTTGGTTGAAAGTAGTGATATATGCATCTCATCTCTTTGGAAATTATTATATTTTTATTTTTCTTTCACCTATGACGTGCCCTTTTCACTAGATAATACCGTGTCCATGCAGTTTCCTAATTTTGACTATACTTTTTTATCTTTTAATGGAAGACTGACGTTTCAAACACTCCAAGATTTGCTGAGATATATGGTCTACTTATTTTGGAATTTTTGTATAAAAATAATTATTATATGTAAGAAAAGTTGGTCTTCATTTTCGATATTGTTGCGGTGAGCCATAAAAGGACTAAACATGTGAGTCATTTTTTTACAAATTTAAATGTCAGTAAAACAGCTTGACTTTGAATATACCAGTCTGCAAGGTTTACTCATAAAGTTTTAATTACTTTTTCAAATCCAAAAAAGACATCATTTGGTGCATGAACCCTCTTAATTTGATTTTAATCACATACTTTGATTCATTGGGTAATCTCCCCAGCTAAAGATCGCTCGCATAATATATTATTTTAATTTTTTTTATCAAGATCAAATTGGAATATTGAAAGGAGTTCAAAAACATGTAAAAAATAAATTTGGTGAAATTTTTTACCAAACGGTTTCAAATATAATTTTTCAGGGCAAAATTACTTAACCAGAAGGGTATGCGTATTTATTTTACCTCTTTGTTCATAAAAAACACTCAATGCATATGTTTTATGTGTTGATGATACCTTTGTTTATAAAACGCATTCAGTGAATGCATTTACATATGTCGTCTGCATCACAGTATTCAATTTCCAATTTTAACAAAGGGCATAATCGACCCTATATCATCGTTACTATGTGTAATCTCCCTCGCTAAAGATCGCTCATATAACATATTATTTTAAAAAAAATTTATCAAGACCAAATTAGAATATCTAAAGGAGTTCAATAATATATACAAAAATAGAGTTGGCGAAATTTTTGACCAAACGGTTAAAAAAATAATTTTTCAGGGCAAAATTACTTAATTAAAAGGTACACGACAACTTAATTCATTTTACCTCTTTGTTCATAAAACACACTTAGTGCATGTATTTTATATGTTGATGACCTCTTTGTTTATCAAGCACATTCAAGAAAGCAACTTATATGTTATGTACGCGTTACAGTAGCCAATTTTCAATTTTAATAAAGAGCATTACAGTCTTTTTCCCACGTTGTGTTGGGGACATAATCAACCCGATATCATTTTCGTAAGTGTAATTTTTTCCTCATGGGACAGAATCGTCATTTTGAGGTTGGTTGTTAACGTATTATAACCACTTATTTTCTTCGTTGATGAAATCAACACTTGTTTTCAATTATGTCCGTAATATTCTTGACTAATAAAGAAGAGGATAATTATATGTGATTTTGACCTTGGGGAAAAAAGAAATATAATGTTTCCAAAGGCTGTGAGCCCTCACTTGCGTGCAATTTTGACTAACACATTATTCTAAATTTAACTAATAACAAAGTCTGAGGTCCTATTATTTTGACTAGATTCTAAATAATCTTCTTTTTTTTTTTTGAAATTAACTACTTTGTGTTTTTAATTTGTTTGTATGGTTAGGTTTAAGGAGATTTAATTAATTTTTCATAAATTGAGCAAATTTGACAATAGCTATTATAAAATATCTTATTTATATTTTTTAGTCACAATTTGTCTAATTATGCTTTATAGTTATAATTTTGTTTGCTATTGATATTTTTGTTTGTATATTCACTTGTCAATATACAAATAAGGTAAGTGTGTATGTATGCATATATACAAATATAATTGTATACAAATAACTAACAGTTAGAAATCAAATATATCAACAATTTACATACAAATAGCTAAAATAAATATATACAAATTTTGAACTTATATAATTAGAAATCGAATTATCCAAATTTCACGTAATTTTTCGTCTTTCTTGGTTATCAATGTTTCTTCCAATTTAACACGGTTTTGCTTTCTTCCAATTCCAATTTATAGAATGGCCCGCAATTTCGATTTCTTTATAAAACTTATCCTCCTTATTAATTTCCGTCTTTTCCCTTTCCTAGAAGCTCACCTATCCCTCTCCACGTTACTATATACTACGTCAATAATAATATATCAAATGTAATTATAAGTTAAAATTGACAAATTATTATTGGATTTATACAAAATAGAACATCATTCAGAAGTTAATAATTATAAACTATATTAATGATAAAAAAATTATATTAAAATACATATTATTTGATATGGTTTAATCAAGTGATGTACATATATGACAACTAATATTAAAAAGAGTAAAAAATTATTGGAAGAATAATCATTTCCTAAATAAGTCTGTTAATATGGACGCCATTGTGTTTTGGTATGAGAAAAGGGATTTTCAGTCAATTTTTTTCTCTAAGAAAGAATAACCAAATAAGGAAGAAAGTTATATTTTTCTTTTAGAAAAAAACAAAAGCATTTATGGTGATGCTTTGATTTGCCATGCATCACGAAAAAAAGTAAAATTTATATATGATAAGAAAATCAAGACAAAATTTCAATATCTCACAAATAAAGTCCGAATGAATAGAATATACGTAGATTTAATTTTTAATGATTATATATATTATTTAAATATATTTTTTTCTAAAAGATTAGCCATAAGGTAAGAAAATAAATAACAAAAGATGGATGTGTTTGTCCTTTCCGTACACATGGAAAAATAGGCGTAATGATTTAAAAAGCCATGATTGGAATTAGTCAAAGAAAAACAGTACATAAAGGCAAAGAAAATTATTAGGAAAATTCAAGCAAGATAGTGATTTATCTGACGTCTTTCACACGATATTACTACTTTACTAATTATTAGAAGAACTCAAGCAGACCGGTTAAATAATAAATAGACAATTTTTCGTTAATATGCTTGTTTGAGTTGTTTATTTTATCTTTGTTTTTATTATTGGCAGTTTAATTAAAATATTTTGTGTACTTTGATGTGTTTATTTGAGCAGTTTAAAAGTATATTCGTGATTTTCTTATGGTTCTTTCATTTTAATTTGTTTATCTTATTTTTAGTGTTAAAAATGCTACTAATCATACTAATTAATGACTTAATTTTTTTTTAAAAACATGTTATGATTCTTTCGTTGTATTTTGCTTGTCTTATTTTTAGTGTTAAAAATGTTGCTAATCATGATAATTAAAGTTGCTCAAGTAGGCAACAGATTGACATGTCTGCTTGAGCTGTTTGAGAATATGCTCAAACAGGCATGTCTGCCTGCTTGAGCAGCTCGAGGGTATATATTCATAATTTTTTATTATTCTTTCGTTGTAATTTGTTTGTCTTATTTTTAATATTAAAAATGTTACTAATCATGATAATTAATGAGTTAAAATATTTCTAAAAAATATATTACGTCACAATATTAATAATTTAAAATTTTTAAAAATCATATTAAAATTTTAATTAACTCTCTAAATACTATCTATATCACTTAAATTAAAACAAAAAAAAATATTAGACCCACGCTAATGCAGGCATCGATATCTAGTAATAATAGAAAAAATTTCTTCACCTAAGTAAACATAATTATTTATAAAAATTCCTCGTAATAATAAGTGGGTGAAAATTATTTAGGTTTCCCAACTTTGATTAAACAAATTAAATTCTCCCCTTAACTTTGAGGTATAATTATTTTTTCCTTTATTTTATAGTACAACAATAACATACCCAGTGAAATCTCACAAGTGGATCTAGGGAGGGTAAAATGTACACAAACCTTACCACTACCTCAGAGGTAGAGAGATTGTTTTCTGGGAACCCTCGTCACTGACCTTTATTTTATGCAATGTGTATTTTATCTTTGTCTTTTTTTAATTCTTCATCTATATAATAGTCTTATATTATATATAAAATAGTTTAATTTTTTAACATTTGTATTTATAGATTTTATTTAAGTTCATTTAACTTTATAAGTTAAAAGTTTGTTGGAAAATTCAATGTTTTTTTTCTATGATTGTTATTTTGATATTACATACATTTGTGTATCAATGTACTATGCGCATTTGTGTAAGTTTTACGGATCCCTTAGGCTTTATATTAACACGTGCTTTAACTTGGCCTTATTTGACATCTATTCTCTCCAACTTAATTATGGATTAGCACACGAAGTATTTAAACTTGTATAAATTGAACAAATAGGTACATATGTCCTACACCTGCAATATGATATATTTTTTACATGGCATAATATAATCAGTTTGAGTGTATCTCACGCAAATTCTCATATAGAAGCATGTGTCTGTTTGTTTAATTTTATAAAGTTTAAATGAATATTTGCATACGATCAAAGTTGGAAGGCATAAATGACAGTTGAAATCAAGTTAAGAGGTCACATTTATGTAAATATGTCTATCTCTTATTTTCTACCATCTATGTAAATAAAAGAATTTTGATGTCATTATAAATTATAATTTAAAATTTATTTTACCATATAAATAGATAATATTCTAAGAAATTATATGAAATATCTTCACTTATATTATTTTTATTATTTATCACATGCATAAATGTGTTTATAAGATTATCACATTATAGATTTCGTTAAAATTAACAACATTATTATTTATTATATTCATTTGTTTAATTATAAAATGACATTAAAATATATGATCAATCAATATTTTTTCTTTTCTTTTTCAGATGAAATTATAATTTTTTTAAATAAAAAATTTGTTTTATAGATTAAAAAATAAAAAAATTATGTCCTATCTCTTCTGTGATACATCTCTATCCTCTCTCTGATACATACCATCCTTCTCTAATATATTCCTTCCCTATATATTCGAATATCTCCTTGTGTATCCCAAAATTAATAAATTTTAAGAAATTTTTATAATTAAAAGAATAATATAATTAACTCTGAATACTATAAAATTCAGGGAAAGTTACACAAATCCCATTGTGTAAATGGAAAATTTCAATTTGTCCCCACTTTTTTTATAATTACCAAAATCCCTTGAAAATTGCTACTTTTTGATACTCTTGAATAAACTGGTGATACATTTAAACTGCAACATCTTTCTTCATAAATTAGACAAAATAATAAAAGATTTGACCTTTTTCAAGAAAAAATCCTTCGTATTCTTGCTGAAAAATAGGAATTTATTCTTTCATGATAAATTAGGAAACTTAATGCAGGTACACCTATTTTCAATACAAGAATAGTTAAATATTTCATTCATGAAGAATTTTTTTTAATGCAAATGATATCTTATTTGTTGCAAACGTAGAAGAAATCAAGAATTTTTCGGTGAACTTCGGCTTCATCAATTTTAGGCATTTCTTCAGTATGAACGATGTTGAATATATGTGTTATATTGAGATATTCTGATATTTCGGAACGAGATATTTGTTACAAAAGTGATAAGAACGGATCCATGTACCTATTTATAGCCTTAAGGTCGTTCATGAGAGGGTTTGATTTCTGCCGACCAGTTGTTGTAGTATCGTGCACATCTTAGTGGTACTTACAAAGGAACCTTTGTATCAGCAAGTATGTTCGATGGGGCAGGTATCATTTTATTTAGTCGTAAATTTGATACATATATTTTTTAGTCGCATAGTAAATTGTATCTAGAATCTTGTCTCATAGAAAATATAAGTCACGTGTGATACGTTTGATTAGAGACATTAAAGGGCGTGTCATTTAAGTCAGAAAGTATGTTGAATCTTGTATCATGTGTCATACCTATTATAAGGCTTGTATGATACGTTTGGTTTTAGACATTCTATTTTATGGTACATAACACTTAATACATGATACAAACAAAAATAAATATGTTTTTTTGATTTGATCGTTGTGGGGTATTTGATGTATCAACATATGATACACATCATATTGTATCACATGCACCTTAATGATGATTTTCTATTATAAAATTATGTTTCATTATCCTCTTGATCCACTGAGTTTTTTTTTTAAATTTATCATGTATCAATATATGATACACATAATATTGTATCACGTACATCGCAAGAAATTTTTTTTTTGGTCATTCTATTTTTTTTGGACAAATTTCTTTGTATCATTCTTATATGTTTTTAGTATGCTATCT
>JBCEWC010010029.1:0-18093 GCA_038996855.1 Solanum aculeatissimum
TTTAATAATTGCCAAACACATTTATAAGCTAAAAAGAGCTTAAAAGCTGGTTTGACCAGCTTTTAAGCTTAGCCAAATAGGCTCTTAGGCTATTATTAATAGTAGTCCACTTAGCCTAAATGACCAACCAAATACTGAATATATCCCTTGATCTGAATATCTGAGTCTAACATGTACTCTTTCTTTGTAGATACCTAAGTAACCTAGCCTTATTTAATGAGAAGTCCTGAAATTGGCCCTGGTCCTTCCTTGAACATTGTGCACCTTGACTGAAGGCAAAAAATCTAAATTAAGGGTGGCTACCAAAAGTTGCCCTGGTTCATAAGATGGATATTGTGCACTTCAACTCAGGCCAAAAGCCTAAGTTGAGGGTGGTTGGTGTAAGAAAAAATAACGAAAGATGAGGAGGGAGATAGTGATACAGAAAAAAGGAAAATATGTTAAGGGGTGCTAGAAAAATAAATAGATGCCTAAACAATAATCTGAAAAGGAAAAAGAGTGTGAAAGTTGAAGAAAATGTGCTCAAAATGAGAGTAAGGCACCCCAGAAAGCTCTAAATAGAAAAAGGGAGAATGAGTAAGAAATATCAGTGTTGGTAGGATAAAATGTAGAAAACGTAGTATCAAGGAGGGTCTTTAGTCACTATGTTCCCAAAATATCATACCAAAGCCCCTGACCCTACATTACAAGCCAAGAAATTCCTATAGTGATATTAACCAAGTAGTTGAAGGTCATAGTCATGAGTATAGAGGCAAGCATATGTTATTAAGCATAGTGTTTGAATATCTATTGTGAGAGTGAGTGATTTTTGCATAGTCCCAAGCATTGAATCTAAAAATACTATTATGAGTGGGATATGAGACTTTTTTGTGGGGGGACACTTGCATTACACTATTGAGGCTAGTTCAGTGATTGTTACTTATTGTTAGTTACCTTGCTTGTCATAGTTGCACTATCACATGTATTGATCAACATTGGTTTGTTTGATGACTATCTAATATGCACGGATGAGTTGGTTAGGGTGTCTGAGCTTGATATTTGAGATAATGTATGTCAGTTGACAGAGGTCTATGTGTTACTATACTGCTTATGTAGATTGAGTCTGTCTCTTGAGGACAAGCACCAATTTTAAGTTGAGGGTATGATGTGTTGTCGAAATACAAGACTTTTGATGCTTCAAACTTGGAATTTTGTGTGTTCTCAAAGCGATATTAGTAGGTTTGAGGTGTTTTTATATTTGTTTTGCAGGATTACAGGGTTTGGCCTGATTTTGGGCTAAGTGTGCAAAGGTTGTAGTTTTTGCTGTTCTACGACAACCTTTACAGGCCTTGGAAGTTTCCATGAGTCATAGAGTTGATTTCGTAGATATTTCTAGTGAAGGGGAGATTTACTGAAGATGAATCTATGATAATGCAGACGAGTTGTACAATACTCTACAAGTTGTAGATGGTTGTCGTACCTTGAGTATCAGAAAATGGGGAATTGCTGAAAAATAATCATATAAATCCTTCAACGGACCGTAAAAGTTTACACAACACGTAGATAGGTCTCATAAAAGTCACCCCAGATTTGTAGAAGGAATCCATGAAGCCCTAACTACACGTAGAATTATATATGGGCCGTAAAAGTTGTCCATAGATCCTGCCGACCGAATTATCCTCTTTTGATTTAGTGTTGTATTTTAAATACTATAAATAGGTTTTTAGGTTATTTTTCATAGAGAACATCAGAGAGGCGGTAAGAAAGAGTGAAGAACATTGGGAGACACTTGTGAAATAATATTTTGTGATCTTAATTCATACTTTTGATTTCTATTGAAGAGCTTGGATTTCTTGTTCTTAATTTCATTCATGTAAGTGCCTAATTATGCTATTAAATATCATGATTTTGGCATCTACACTGAGCATGAGTAGCTAAATCCACAACTAGGTTTGTGGGAACTATGAAGAACTAACAAGGTAAAATCAGATAATTTGTGATTCTTGAAAAGTGTGTAAGCATGTATTGATTATTTCTCTTAATTTTAACTATTTTTTAATGGTGGCCAAAGTTAGAACACGCCTAGTGTTACTTATCGGATCAAGGAGGTAATGAATAGGAAAAGAGAATAATTAACAAGATTCGATTAATGTTTTCTTATCTAATCAACAAAATTGGATCAAGGGGAGGTTGTACTGGGATAATAGATAAGGGTTAATAATTTCACACTGCGGAGATGGATCAAATCCAGTAGTGAAATTTATCTCTCATCAGGATCAAAGGGTTTGATAAACTTAACTTACCGTTCTGCATCTACACATTAGAAAAGATTATGATTATTTGGTAATACTGAATTAGGGAATCATGGGGAACACGATACCCTAGTTACTTCTTCTACTGATTTCACAACTCTAGCACTATTTTGGGTTTATTTTATTACAATTACAAATCTCCCTTTCGGGAGATAAGTAGGCTAATCACCCCACTTTTCTTTGAATTATTCCGGAGTCTACCATATTCCTTGTAGGTTCACCCTAACCTTGGTTAGGTTATATTACTTGACAGTGACCGCTTTGACCTTCAAAAAGGGGGTATAGCTTGGACGACATCAAACCCAAGACGACATTGAGAAGAACTTGAATGAAAATATTGAATTCAAGTAATTAAAATTAAGTCATGCATAATTCAATTCATAATCATGAAATAAAGCACAATTCATAAAATCTAATCTGGATCATCAAAACCCTTAATTCATGCATAGAAAATTTAATTGAAAAAATGATTAAAAAAATTCTTTAGCTTCATGGATTAGAGTAATCCATGAATGAATACTCACATACCTAATGTACATTTCTTGATTAAATTCTGAAATTAGTGGTTGGAAATGAGAAACCCTGGTTTGACATTATTCTTGCCTTGAGAGAAGATTCTAAAGAGAGAGTTTTGTAATTTGGGGTATGAATTGAGGGAATGATAGATTAGATTGATAGAAATCCCAATGTTTCACTTAAAATAATCTAAAACAACGTAGTATAAGAGTTAAAAAGATGAGCAAAGACTAAAATATCCTGAGAAATAACTTCCAAACAAGACCAAGAGGGTCATCTATGGCCCACAAACCATATAACACTATCCATAGAAATTAGCCCTAAAATCAAGTCTGAGAAACTTTTGTACGACACAACTTGTACAAGTCGTAGATGTAAGAACGACTCATAGAACACTTTGGTAGAAGTTTAAGCATATTTCAAGGCTTTAAGGATTTTTGAACCACGCAACCAAGTCCAAATAAAACAATCTATATATCTTCCTAGATGTTGTAGAAACCTTTAACTATGCAAATGTGACCCTTGATCCATAAAACCAAATCACGAGCCATAGTCTATTCTATAACTCGTAAGCCTCTCTCATAAAACTAACTTTCCACTCAAATTCTTTTTAAGTGTTAGTGGTGTTCTAAGAACCCCATCTGTAGCTTGTACAATAAACCACGGTCCATAAACCTGGTCCGTTTTGTTGGGCCCTAAAATTTTAGTCTCTGTATATAATCCACGAGGGTCGTCTATGACCTGTAGATACTCTACGAGATATAAAATCTAATTATAAAATCTAATTATTTTTTAGAATTCCAGGTTCTATCACCATTCCCATTTACGACCAGTAGATGTAACTACAATCCATAAATATGGCTCTTAGACCTTGAACCAAAATCAATGTTAGCATTTTTTTCCTTCTTCCAACTTTCCAACCTCCAAGGTATAACAATTGTCATTACCCAAGCTAGTCCCTAAGCGTTACACGATAATCGAAACTCTGAAGGACCCATCTAAGCCTTCTTAGCATATCATTAAACATACATAATATAAGAAACATCATTAATAATCTATAATAAAGTGGAAGATAAAACGCAACTCAATTATCTCAATAGGAAGGATGCAAGTTTAGTATGAAAAAAGAAGGACTTTATACATCCAATATGCCTCCACTAAACATGGGCAGGGGCATAGTAAAAGTTCCTAGCTCACCCTCTACATAAAAAGGAATTAGTCTCAAAGTATCAACATAAGCCAAAGATAGAAACAAATAACACATAATAGGCTTGCCTTTGAAATATGATGATTCACCGATGAAATAAACATAAGTCACCTAAAATATAAGTCATGAGATACAAGACCATAATAAGTAAATCATGAGACAAACATAAGTAGAAAATGTAGTCAATGCATCAAAATCATAGTAATATCTTGAAAGTAAACTTAATCAACCTTAATTGACAATAAGACCATACGAGTTATAACATGGAATCGACCACATCTAGAAGAAAGAGACTACTTGGCCAAGGTAAACTCTGGAAAAACCTTTAACATCATGATCTATATGTGGATCCATTAACTAATCCAATAAGGCAAACCTATGATGATATGTAGTTTTAGACAAGATGTTATTACTAGGATTTTCTTAGAAAACAAACCTTTGACTTTCAGACCAAACCCTACCTCAAGTTTTTTTGGTACTAAGTTAAATTCTAATGGAACAAAAAGTTATAAATCAGTAAGACATATCATAAACTTGAAAATCATTAGGTCATCATATCATAAAAGAGAGTAGCTCATTAAAACCTTAGTAGTTCAAGAAATGTGAGAAATATTCTTATCATAACTTGAATCCATGATTTGGTGAAAGAAATCCTTTCATCATCTTCTATTCATTCTTTAAGGAATTTCATAAATCATAATTAAACATTTTCATTAAACTTGAGTGAAGTCCTTTTTCATTCATGATCATAGTTCATAACAACTTTAGGGTAACTTATATGGGTTCATCTCAAATCATCTTTAAAACATGCAATTCAATAAAATCATGCATAATCATGAAGAATAGCATTAATTTAAATCATAATTTAAGGAGCCCATGTAAAATTCATGAACCCTGGATAGCCTTACAAGGAATTCACTTGTAAATCATCAAAATCATGAAATTGACATTAATTCATGAGTAAATAAGTCAATAATCATAATATAAATCATAGTTCACGCAATTGAAGAAAATTATGAAAACTCATAAATTTCATTCTTAGAATTGATTAAAAAAGTGAAAAATTCCTTGGTTTCAATAGGTAGAAGGGTCCCACGGATGAATTCTCATATACCTTGAGTAGAAACCCTTGAGAAAACTTGAACACTAATGATGGAATTTGCAGCAAACCCTAGATTCACCTTCCTTGAGTGCGAGAAAAGTTTTGGGGAAGAACACTTAGGAGATTTTATAAAATTGGAGAAGTATTTGGGATAGGGGTGATAATAATAGTATAAAGACGGTTATAGAGTAGAAATAGGGTCAAACAACATATTTTAGTGGCTAGAAGGGCAGAAAGAGTCAAAAATACCCTTCATTAAAAATTGTTGGACAATGTCTGTGAGACCCATCTATGATCTGTATTTCCTTATATCAACCATAGAGTCTATTTGTGGAAGCCGAAACATAAATTTCAAGTTGTAGGATCTCAACCACAAAAAAGCTTCTATGGATTGTAGATCTTTCTAGGGGCAATAAACTCTCTTCATAGAACCTCCCTATTCTTAGCCAAAATTTCCAATTCACAAGGTACAATCCACGAGTCAAAAGTATAGCTCGTACATGCTTTTATGGGTCATAAAGACCCCCCTTCATAGACTTCTTCTCTTTCCCCAAAATTTTCTAAGTCTTGGGGCATTCCACGATCCTTAAACATGACCCATATTTCCCTTTATGAGATCGTCCATTTCATTCATAAATAAAGAACTAAGACCCATCGTTCTTCTAAATTTGTAACCTCCATCCACCATAACTTTATATGGGTCATGGATCAAATTATGACTCATATAATGCATCTTGTACTTCATCAAAAACTTTCAAGTACAGGTACCATTTACGAGGACCTATCTATAACTTGTAGAACAATCTATGAGATGTAGTCATCACTTGTGGAACTTGTACCAGTGCACTTTTATACATTTTCCTCCTTATTCTAACTTTTTAGCTTACAAAGTATTACAATATTTCTCCTTGGGAACACTCATACTCAAATGGAATAAAACTAGCTTGAGTGGAGTAGAATTAATATCTAGCAATCAACATGAATGTAGTAATGCAACTTAAGCATCAAATTCATGAAATTTTCAAACTCTTACATAAAACATCATTCAAATTTAATGTCATAAACATGCATGCATGCAGAATTATATGAAAAAAGCTTAAATATAGGAATTTGGAGGATTTGAACATGAATAGTTGAGTACCTTAGGTTGGAATGGAAGAAAAAAGATAAGGATAATACTTTATCATGTCCTCGTCTACTTCCCATTTAGCACTTTCCACTTCTTGATTCTTCCATAAGACTTCCATGGATGATAATTCTTTGCTACTCAACCTTCTAACTTATCGGTCTAGGATTTCAATCGGAACTTCCACATATGTTAAACTTTATTTAACACCCACACTTTTCAATGGAACTAGGATTACCAACATATTTTCTCAACAAGGACATATAGAACACCAGATGTATCGATGTCAACTCTAATGGTAAATTCAACTCATAGGCTACCTTACCAACATCCTTTAAAATCTTACATGAGCCCACATATTAGGAACTAGCTTTCCATTTTTACCAAAATGCATAACACCCTTCATTAGAAAAATTCTCAAGTAAACCCAATAATCAACATAAAATTTAAGCTCCTTTTTCCTTACATCTGAATATGACTTTATTCGACCTTGGGAAGCCCTTAATATCCCTCTAATAAGCCTTACATTTTCCATAGCCTCAAACACCAACTTGAGTTCTATCAATGCCACTTCACTTATTTCAAACCACCCAATGGAAGATCTACATATCCTACCATATAGAGCTTTAAAATGAGCCATTTAGATGCTAACATGGTAAATATTGTTATATGCAAACTCAATCAATGATAGGTGATCATCCCAATTACCTTTAAAATCAAGTACACATGCCCTCAACATATCTTTCAAGGTTTGAATGATTCTCTCATCTTGTCCATTAATTTAGGCATGAAAATTGGTACTTAGCTTAACCTAGGTATCAAGACCCTTTTGGAAGGACATCCAAAAATATGAAGTAAATTGAATGCCACGATAAAAAGTAATTGATAAAGGAACCCCATGAATCTTTACCAATTCCCGAATATACATTCTTGCATAATCTTTGGCACCAAAAAAAGTCTTGATCGATATAAATTAGGCTAATTCGGTCATTGGATCAACAATCACCCAATAGAATTATGTCACCTATGGGTTCGAGGCAACCCAATTATGAAGTTCATATTCACATCCTCTCAATTCCAAGTGGGTATTTCAATGTCTTATGTTAGATCTCCTGGCCTTTGATTTTCTACCTTCACTTGTTGGAAATTAGGATATTTTGCCAAAACTCTAGCTATGTTCTTCTTCCTACCATTCCACAAATACACCTCTGTCAAATCTCTATACATTTTGGAAGATCCAAATGAATGGAATACCAAGAATTATTAGTTTTATTTAGAGGTGGCAAAATAAGCCCAAACTTAAATAACCCACCTAACCCGCCCATAATATTATGGATTGGGTTCAGTATAATTTAGAATTGGGCTAATTTTCAGCCCAATAGAATTTAACTCATTTTTAAATAATTCTGAGCTGAGCCCAATAAGATTCTCACTTCAACCCACTTGTAAACCTATCTGAAATCAACCAATCAACTTTACAGCTCTGCTTCAAAGTGTTTCAATAACCTTAGATAATCACAGCTCCACTTCCCAGCTTCGCTTCAAAGTTTACAAGAACATCAACGTGAGATTCAACCATCTTTCTCAACAAATTAACTATTTTCTTCTTTTGGGTTCCAACTTCTTCCCAAGTTCATGGTTCAATGATTTTAATTGATTGCTTCACTTTTATGTTAATTTAAGGTTTGTTTACTGCTGTATATTTGTTAATTTCAATTGGGTTTTAGTAATTTTCTAATGGGCATAAAGTCTAGAATTAATTTTATGTCTTTTTTTGTAGGCTTTTACACTTGTTATGGATCATAATCTTGAAGCATATATTGGAGAAGCTCAAGAGAGCTTTGCAAGTTCATCAAAAAGAAGAAGAAAAAAATTTGAAGCATGGGAATTTTATGAGTAGGTGCCTGATATGAATGAAAACAACAGATTACGAGCAAAGTGTAAAACATGTGGACTTGTGCTTCTGGCTGACTCGATTTTGGGAACTACAAATTTAAATTAACATCACTAGAAACACCAAAAAGATCAAACAATCAAGGTACGCCAGTAGATCATGAACATCATGACAAGATAACCAAGGCTATAGTTAGACATAACTATCCATTTATCTTTGTGGAAAATCAAGGGATTTGGGATATTCATATTTTTTTAATCCTATAGTTAAAACTATTTCAAGAAATACTGCAAAAGTCGGCGTTAGTAAGTTGTATGAGATTCATAAAGAAATACTAAAGGATGAACTTGCAAGCATTCCTAGTAGATTATGTTTGACATCTCATTTATGGACTTCCATCACCTCTGATGGTTATACGTGTTTCACTACTCATTATGTTGATAGAGATTGCATTTTGCAAAAGAAAATTTTGGTACTCCATCATGTGCCTCCTCCCCATAGTGGCCTCATTCTTGGTGCAAAATTGATCAATATGCTTACTGAATGGGGAATTAAAAAGAAGATATTTTCAATAACTTTAGATAATTCACGCTATAATGAAGGTATTGTAGATAGATTGATCAAACATTTTAACTTGATGGATTCTTTACTTTCTGATGGAAAGTTTGTGCATATTTGATGTGCAAATCACATTTTAAATTTGATTGTCAAGGCAGGCTTGAAGATAATTTGAGACTTCAATATTTAACATTAGGGAAAGTATAAAATTTGTTAAAAGTTTTGAAGCAAGAAAAATAAAGTTTGTAGAGTGTATTAAGAATCTCAGCTTAAGGTTGAACGAGAAAGTACATCAAGATGTATTGACGAGATGGAATTCCACATTCTTGATGCTTAATAGTGCTATTCCATATCGTCGAGCATTTTTTGATTTTAAGGTACTTGATGTTGAGTTTAGACATTGTCCTTCAGAAAAGGATTGGATTAAAGCTAAAAGGATTTCTACGTTTTTTAAGCCTTTTTATGAAGTCACAACTTTGTTTTCAGGGAATTACCATCCTACTGCTGATATGTATTTTCATAAAATTTAGAAAATTCATATGATGATAATTGAAGAAAAGCACAGTGAGGATCTTAATATCAAGGCAATGGCAATGAAAATAGAAACTAAGTTTCAAAAATATTGGCAGGAAGACTATAGTTTGGTTGCTTCAATGGCAGTAGTCCTTGATCCTTGGTACAAGTTAAAGCTTGTAAAATTTTGCTTCACCAAACTTGAACGACTCACCTGCAATGAAAAGGTAAAAGCTGTTGAGGATAATTTGCATGTATTATTCAATGAGTACTTAAAAAATTCAATATTTGATGTTGATGGGGTGGAAAGTAGTAGTGATAGAGGTGATATTAGAATGGTGGATGAAATGGTGGATGATATGGATGAGTATGATATTTTTGAAAGTCAGTCAGAACTTGGTTTAGAAAAGACACAACTAGACTTGTAGTTGGAAGAGCCCGTGTTGGTTCACAAAGGAAATGAAGATTTGAATGTACTTAAATTTTGGAAAGATAATAGGATTAAATATCCAGAACTTTCATTGATGGCGCATGATTTGTTAAGTATTCCTATCACAATTGTTGCATCTGAGTCTACTTTTAGCATTGGAGGATGTGTTATTGGTAAATATCAAAGTTTAATTTTACCCAAAAATATAGAAGCGAAGTTGTGTTTGCGAGATTGGTAAAATTTTGTTAGTTGTTTAATAAAATAGTTCTTGTATCTTGATAATTTATGTCTAACATATATGTTTTCATATTTTGTTAACTCTGAAGAGGAAGATGACATTGCAATAGACGTTGATGAAATTGCTAGTAAAATATTTAATTAGCTTGGTGATATGTGCAGCCTATAGTGCAGGTATATTCTTGTAATCTTCTACTTCTCTAGTTGTGTTTGTTTGCATATCACTGGTGCAGAACTGGTAATTGTAGTTTTGGTGTTAGTATGACATTTTCTTCCTATAATTATTGTTAGTTGGATTGAGATATAGAATAAATGGTATAGCTGATTAATGAATGGTGCTTTGTTTTCAGTTACCAGAATGACCAATTTGATAATCATATCAACTTAGGAAAGGAGTCCACATTGTAGATATATTCAAAGAGGAAAGTTGTGTGGATGGCGTTGGTAACTTCTCAGCCTTCTCATATTGTTGTTTAAGTTCATCTGTCACTTTGACTTAAATATTATCTGAGCAAGGATATTTCAGTATGTGCAAATGTGGTTCTTTTTCTTTAATTATTATCCATTTCAGGATATAAATCTATACATCTGTGAATTCTAAATTATATTTGTTTCAATGCGAATGAATGTCGCTGGGGTTGATCTAAGAATCAATCCTTGCTTTTCAGCAGTTTGCTTTTAAGGTATTCACATTTGTTGTACTTGATTGAATGTCCTCATTTTCCTTGTGGTATGCGGCTAACTTGTTTCCATCTTTTAGACAAGTCATTCTTCCTTGATTCTGATCTAGTGTGCTTTCCTTGTTTGTCTATCATATTTCTGGATGCTTGGTTCAGTATTCAGTTTTTTCTATGATTGCTTGGTTCAGTATTTTCCACCCCATTTACTTTAATTATTGTTAGTTGGATTGTGATAGAAAAGTTTTCTTTGAGATAGAAAAATTTTCTTTATTTTCTTGAACTTCATGTTAAATCAAACTACATAATTTTTGTGACACGAAAAAAGTACTCCTTCATATTAATGTTCTGTGCAAGATTTACGTGCTTATTATTTTATATTGGTGAATGAGAAACTGAGGTGTTTACGCTTGGATACAGCTCGACTCTCTTTGTTATCTCCCTTCCAAAGCAAGACTAGAGAAAAAAGGTTACATTCAATTTCAAGATTATATATTCAAGTGCTTGTGTGGTTGTCAGTTGAAGGTGTGGTTCATCAATTTGGATTTGATAACAGGTGTTTTTTTGTGAAGAAGCTCTTGAAATTTTCAGTTTCTATTGTATCTTTGTTGCTTCAATAGATATCCAAAAGCCTCAACTGAATAACATTGTCAATTTCTTTTCCTGAATTTCTTTTTATGGTTTTGAGCTTACTTGGCTGCATTAGAAACAATGCTGGAATATTCTTCAGATAAAATATTCTAGAAATCTACTCATTCCTACTGAAACATGTCATTCTATTATTTGTCCTCCATCTATATTTCGCTTTTCAGCATCTTCTATACCAATGATGAAAAGAGAAAGAAACTGAATGAAAGCACCTCGAAGATTACTAGTTGTTTTACTGTTAGAAGCCCTGGCTGACAACGCTCCTTACTGTTGAGACTCTTTTTTCTTGGAGATACAAGAGATAGTCCCACAAATATAGTAATGGTAAAGAGTGAGTTCACATTTTGACTCTATCTAGAGCTGTCACGACCACACTGTTCTTGCCACTGCTGCCTGTGTTTCTGGAAAATGGAAAAAGCAAGATTATACATATAGATTCTTGAAAAATATAGGTTCTTGTATTTTTGTATTCTTAGATTTCTATTTCTATTGGTTGATTATCTAGCCTTGATTATTCTATTTTCTTGTTGTTGTCCTGCTTGTTACTGCTGTTATCTTTTTTCATTTTTAAATTTTCACTGTTGTAATTTAATTCAAGAATGATACATACATTTTCAGTGCATTAGAGATGCCACAGTTGCTAACCGTAACTTGTGTGTTGTCAAATAGAATGAGCAAACATCATATTGAAAGAGAGGAATTGATGCAAGAGAATGCCCTGCTAGTCTTAAATTAAATAGGTTAAATTGGGTGGGTTATGACCCAAACTGAATTTTAACCCATTTGAGCCCAAAGTAAATTTAGGCGGGTCAAGACTCAATCCAATTTTTAATGCAGCCCATTTTAATATATCCAATTTCAACCCAATCCACCCATTTGATGCCCCTAGTTTCATTCAATATTATCTCTCTTAAATAGTCAACAGTGGGAGCACATAGGCGACCTTGGTAATGGAACAGTCCATCTCTTCATTGGATGAAAATATCAATCTTGTTTCCATCCACTGACTTCTTCAACTCAACTAAAACCAAATCCATGTCTTGCTTTTCCTTAACAACCGCCACTATAAAAGACTTCCAATCATTATAGATAAGTACACCACCCTTGTTAGAATTGCTCAATGTAACACCTAATTGAGCCAATCAATGCCCATCCTTAGCCAATTCTTTCTTTCTATCCTCTACATAAGCAACACTATTCATAGACATTTTACTTAAAGCAGCGACAAGCACATTCGCCTTTCCCGGATGGTACAACACACTCATACCATAGTCCTTTAGTAGTTCAAGACACTTCCTTTGCCTAAGGTTCAAATTCCTCTAGATAAACATATATTGCTAGCTCTTATGATCATTGAATATGTTAAAATGCACCCCATAAAGAGAATGATGCCAAATATTCAAGGAAAACACAACCCTCGCCAATTCAAGATCATAAATGGGATAATTGCTTTCATGCACTTTGAGTTGTCTAGAGGTATATGTTATGATCTCCCATGTTACATTAACACAACCCAATCCAACTTGTGAGGCATCACAATATACAACAAACCTATCCAAACCTCCTAGAAATGTCAATATAAGGGATAAAGTAAAACAATTTTTCAAGGTTTGAAAACGTTTCTCAGGCTCATCTGACAATTGAAATTTTACCTTCTTATCTTAGTCAAGGGAGATGCAATGGATGAAAACTCAGTTACAAATATTCTATAGTAGTTGGCCAAACCTAGAAAGCTTTTGATATCTGATAAAGATAAGAGTCTAGGATAATTCTTTACCGCCTCTATTTTTTTGGATCAACTGCAATGCCATCGCTGAAAATGATGTAGTCAAGAAATGCTACGGATCCTAACCAAAACTCACATTTATTAATCAGAAAATAAATGATGATGCCTCAAGGTTTCCAACATACTTCTCAAGTGGCCTAATGCTCTTCATCATTTCGAAAGTAAACCAATGTGTCATTAATGAATACCACTACAATCATGTCCAAATACGATTTGAATACCTAATTGATTAGGTCCATGAAGACCGATAAAGCATTAGTTAACCCAAATAACATAATCAAAAACTCAAAATAACCATACCTTATCCTGAACGTCATCTTTGAAATATCATACTCTCTTACTCTCAATTAGTGATAGTAGGATCGGAGATCAATCTTTGAAAAGTAGCTTGTTCCTTCAAGATGATCAAATAAATCATTGATTCTCAAAATAGGCATACTAATTTTTTTATGGTAACCTTTTTCAATTGTTGATAGTTTATAAATATCGGAGACCCATCTTTCTTTCTTAAAAATAACACAGGAGCACCCCATGGTAATAGCATGGCCTTATGAAGTCCTTATCCAACAAGTCTTTCAATTGATACTTCAACTCATTAAGCTCCATCGAGTCTATATAGTAAGGAGAAATAGAGACAGGTTAGGTGTCGAGAAGTAGATCGATACCAAAATAAATTTTCCTTTTGGGAGGAATTTTAGATAAGTCATCAGAAAAGACATCAGGAAACTATTAGCAATAGAGACTGAGTCTAGAGTGGAAGCCTCTGAATTTGTTTCCCTATCTCACAAAAAATGGTAAATGCACCCCATAAAAATCATTTTTGAGCTTTAATATATGATATCCTTTAACACAAAACTCATTCCCTTTCACTATAGGACCGGATCATTTGGAAGTTAGAATTTGACCATTCGAGTTCTACAATCAATGGAAGTAACACAAACATGAGGCTAATCCATTCAAAGAATATGTCACAACCCAAAATTGGATCGCAACTAAAGAAAATAAAAATAAAGTAAAAGCAATCATAACACTTAATTTAAATTTCAAAATCTGGAGTCATGAGTACAAAAGCTTCTAAGTAATATAATGAGTAAATATAGGGTTGCCTGGTAAATAAAATACATAGTCTGATATAGATGTCAACAAGAGTAGTCTCAAAGAAAACAAAAGTGACTTGAAGTCTGAGCCTCACCGTTGAATCTGATAATGAAATGAAACTCCGCTCAAGTAAGATCAACAACCACGTGGGAGTCCCTATGCTCAATTTGTAGGGAGAAAACACAGTAGGGTGAGTACACTAAAATGTAACCAGTAGGTTCAATCAACTAGGAGGGAGAAATTGGATAGACAAGTAATTACTAAGAGTCTTTATCACCTACATAGAAAAGGGTTACTACATAATATATATATATAAACACAAAAAAAATTATAAGAATAGTTAAAGATACCTAGAACAATCAATGATGCAATACAAATGAGATGTATGTATGCAGTTCATGGGGTGGAATCACGACTGTTGCAGGACCGGTGTATACATCTACTGAGCTAAGGCTACAAGGTAAAACCCATAGGGGTCTTGTCAGACCATATACCTAATGTACTACCAAAATACAACACTTTTATTGCTTAAAACTTGGAATTTTGTGCGTTCTCAATGCGATGTTAGTAGGTTTGATTGTGTTTTTGTGTTTGTTTTACAGGATTACAGTGTTGGCAAAGTTTTGGGAGAAAGATGTTGAAGTTGCTGGTTTTTGGTATTCTACAATACCCTCTACGAGTCATGGAGAGGGTTTCATATAAAGTTCAAGTGAGGGGTGCAAAGTTGAAGTTAACTCTACAAGGAGGATCCACGAGCCGTACAAAGTTACACGAGTCGTAGAGTGATAGTCGTGCTTGAGGATTAGAAAAAGGAGAGATGCTAAAAGGTCATCAGACAAGACCTTCCACGGACTGTAGAATCTTACATGGGTCGTGGAATGGTTTCGTAAAAGCTAACTCTTAAACACTGCCAGAATCCATGAAACCCCAATCTACGGGTAGTGAAGTAGTTTATAAGCCGTAAATAGGTCCCGTGAAGATTGTCGACACAGTTTTCCTACTTCATTTTGGATTTTTATTTTACTTATTATAAATAGGTTTTAGGTTATTTTTCAAAATGCTTCCAGGGAGAACGAAGTTTGAACCTTGTTTTAGTGAATACACTTAGAATTTATCATACATAGTTTATTCTTGATTCAAACTCGTGATCTTAATTGAAGAGTTGGATTTTGTGGTTTCAATTTCATCTTGTAAGTGCTTAATTATGTTCTTCTATATCATTATTTCTATGCTTACACTGATAATGCATAGCTAAATCTAAAACTAGGGTTGTGAGAACCATGATGAACTAACAAGGTAGAATCGATTAATATGTAATTCTTGAAAGGTGTGTTAGGGCATATTAATTATTCTCTTCGCTTTAATCGATTTATAATGGTGGCCAACGTTAGATCTTGACTAGTATCACTTGCCGGATCAAGGAAGTGACGAATAAGAAAAGAGATAATTAACAGGAGACGATTGAGCTTTTTCTCATCTAATTAACTTAACCGGATTAAAGGGGGGTTGTACGAAGATTAGAGTAAGTCTTAGTAGTGTCACACCATGGAGACGGATCAAGTTCTAGGGTGAAATTTACCTATTTGCTGGATCAAAGACTTAGGTAAATCCAACTTACGATCTTACCCCTACACACAGAAAGAGAATTGCATATGTTTGATATTACCACGTTAGGGATTCATGGAGAACACTTAACCCTAGTTAGATCTTCACTGATTGTTCATTACTTGCATTCATTTTTTTAATTTAAATTCTTGTTTTGAAACCCCTCTTTCATTGAGAGATAAGTAGGTTAATCATTCTCAACGTGCATTGAATTGATTCTGGAGTCTATCATATTCCTCGTGGGAATGATCCTAAACTCAGTTAGGTTATTTACTTGACGACCGGTTTACCTCAAAAAGGTGGTGTGACTTGAGCGATATCAAGTATTTTGACACTGTTGTGGGGGAATACGACTAGACTTGGTTAATTCAAGTACGTTTAGGGGATTAATCCTTATTTCCATAATTGTACATTTTTTGTTATTTTTCATTATGTGCGGTGTAGTGTATGCACAATACTTGAAGTCAAGGCAATCCCTTGGCTCCATTTGATCCTGAGATTTAGAGGACACTACAAAGGATGGTCTAAGACAATACCAACAACGCTGCGAATGATGCGGCAAATGCAATGTTGAACAGAAACAATGGAGACAGCAATCCACCACCACCACAGGGTTTGCAAGCCATAGCAAATCAGTGGAATCAATATCGACTTGACCCTATGGCGACAGATGTTATAGGAGCTATTGGGATACCCCCACTACCGGATGACACAAAGTTCATCATTTCGAGTAGATTACTCCAGATGATGCAGAATCGCGGGTTGTTTGCAGGCCTACCATCAGAGGATCCTCACAACCATCTACAAAATGTTGTGTTTGTTTGTAAGAGTATGATGGGGAATCAAAATATCTCCATGGATGTCGTTGGGCTCTGTGTCTTCCCGCTTCACTTAGTGACAATGTAACGTTATGGTTATCAGAGCTCCCATAGAGTTCGATCACCAGTTGGGCAGAATTGTAGATAATCTTTTTGGAAAGGTTTTTCCCTATCTCAAAGAAGTTGAAGTTGAAGTTGAAGTCTGATATCAATAACTTCAAGAAGATTCCTAATGGCTCGATCGGTGCTACGCTGGAGAGGTTCACAAAATGTTTGGGATGTATCTCTGACCACAATATTGTTGACGAGACCCTTGTGGAGATCTTCTACAAAGCCCTTGATGAGAATGGTCAAGCTGTCGCTAACACAATTATGGGGGGGCTCTTTCATTGATCGTCCATTCCAGGAAGTTGTTCAGAGGTTGGAACTCATGGTCAAAACCAACCGTGCATAGGTATGAGAGAGAAATATACTACAAGGATCTCATTCTCAGTTAGCACTAGTCCGGCAGACATACAAACCAGTGAAGAAGTGACGCAAGAATTAGCATGGATTAATACTAATGTTGAGTTGTTGATGAAGCAGAACATAGAGCTAGTGAATGTTGTAACTCATCATCCCCCTCTCCCACCCATGTAAGAGGAGCCATACTATAAGGAGGACACTTGCTTTGTTGCAGAGCAGATGGCTGGTTTCTGGCCGAAAGTTCAAGGATCCAGTCAGGACTATTGCTGCTAAGGGCAGGGAAACTGTAACGACCCAAAAAATTTTGAAAACTCCTTATGGTTGTCCTTATATGATGTACTACTGGTCATGTTTGAGTTTTGATAGCCACAGGTTGATTTTAAGTGGACGAACGCAAAACGGGTGTGTTGGTGGCCTAGAGGAGTCGTTTGGGTAGTGTACTTCAAACTAGCATAAATTTTGATTTGGGATGAACCTTGTGGGATACTATATATAATATTTAAGGTCTTTGAGTTATCTTCGCAACGCAACTAGTTTCACTCGATTCAGAGTTTGGATGAGGAAGTTATGACCCAAATAGTGGGACTGTCTGAAATTCGGAAGACATTGGAGATAGGCTCTGAAAAGTGGCTAAGGACAGTCCCACGGTCTGGTAAACTTTTCACGATATATTAGGGGTGTCTTGGGGTGTTCCAGTGAGATAGGGGTGGCCAGGAACCACCCCATAAGACAAGTCTTGAGCCACGGACCACGAAACGGTCAGTATGCATGGGGACGGCCCGTGTACTGTCCTGTCAAATGGGACAGTGGAATGGACAAGCCATGGGTGAGTCTAAATGGCTAAGGTAGGGGTCACGGTACCATGACACGGTCCATTGAACCTCAGACGGTCCGTGTGAAGGTTCGTCAAGTGTTCCAGAAAGTCCTCCGCGAGTTCGCATTGGAAAATTGGCTAAGTATGGTTTGATGGAGCTTGGGACGGACCGTGTGATACTCTCAGCGCACTGTAGCTGCCGTTAGACCCTGTATTGGCAGTTTAAATTCTATTTTATTAAGGGTATTTTTGGGATTTAATCTATTCCTAAGCCTCTTTTAAGTCCCCTAAGGTCCCCAAATCCCTAT